>WOXC01000710.1:0-166468 GCA_011680675.1 Gymnobelideus leadbeateri | reverse complement strand
GACACAGAGAAGCTAACCTCCCGCTGAGGACAGCCCAGCAGCCCTGCAGGAAGGACCAGCGCAGAGGTCTGGGACCTGGCAGCGCGCAGAGCACAGAGTGCAGGAGCCGAGCCGAGCCCAGGTCCGTGTGAGCTGAGGTTTTAGCCCCAGGGTGGCAGGGCCAGCAGCCAGCTGGAGGAACCCCAGAACACCAGGAGCTGTGGCGACTCCAGAATTATCAACATAGACATGCCTAGGACAAAGTAAGAGGTTAGTGTCCTATGGACTTTGGGACCTGTATTTGGGGAATGCGTCAGCTCCCTCCCTGGGGGCTAGAAGCCACTGAGGAGACACGCCATTTTGTAGTTTTCAGAGGCATTTCCGGCTCCCAGCCTACAAATCGTAGGGAGATCCAGCGATCAGTCTTGGGGGGTAATCGCTCTTGCTTTAACCTCCCTGGATCTGGATTGTGATCTAGGATGGAAGTTGTGGGTGGGTTTATAGCTTGCCAGAAACGGAAGTTGCCCCCCACACGTTCGGGACGAAAATTCCTCTATCTGGCCTTAAAGCCATAGTGTGGCAACAAGCCCAAAAGTCAAGTAATTAAGTGGCAAAATGCCAAGGCAAAGGAAACAGAAAAATGCAACCCTAGACTCCTATTTTGGGGGAATAGAGCAGGAAAAGGACTGTGAGGTCAGAAGTCCTGCTCCAAAAGCCCCAGGGGAAAACATGAGCGGGTTGCAGGCCATAGAGGACCTTAAGAAGGACTTTAAAAATCAAATAAGAGAAGTGGAGGAAAAACTGGAAAGAGAAATGAGAAGGATGCAGGAAAAGTATGAAATGAGGGTCAACAGCCTGACTGAGGAAGACAACACCTTAAAAAATAGACTAACTCAAATGGCAAAGGAGGCCCAAAAGGGCAATGAGGAGAAGAATGCCTTAAAAAGTCGAATTTACCAGATGGAAAAAGAATCTCAGAAGTTCACTGAGGAGATTCATTCCTTCAGAGTTAGACTGGAGCAAATGGAAGCTAATGACTTTATGAGAAATCAAGATGCTGTTAAGCAGATCCAAACAAACGAAAGATTAGAAGGCAACGTGAAATATCTCATGGGAAAAACCACTGACCTGGAAAATAGATCCAGGAGAGACAATTTAAAAAATTATTGGACTACCTGAAAGCCATGATCAAAGAAAGAACCTAGAAATCACCCTTCAAGAAATTCTCAAGGAAAATTGCCCTGATGTTTTAGATCCAGAGGGCAACATAGAGGTTGAAAGAATCCACGATCACCTCCTGAAAAAGATCCCAAAAAGAAAACTCCCAGGAATATTATAGCCAGGTTCCAGAATCCCCAGATCAAGGAGAAAATACTATAAGCAGCCAGGAAGAAACAATTTCAATATTGTGGAAACACAATCAGAATAACCCAGGACCTGGCAGCTTCTACACTGAGGGTTTGAAGGGCATGGAATATGATATTCCAGAGGGCAAAAGAGCTGGGAATGAACCCAAGGGTCACCTACCCAGCAAAACTGAGTATTTTGTTTCAGGGGAAAATATGGTCATTCAGTGGAATAGAGACTTTCAAGCATTCTTGAGGAAAAAACCAGAATTGAATAGAAAATTTGACACCCAAACACAAGAAGGAAGAGATGCCTGAGAAGGTAATCAGGGAAAAGAAATCAAAAGGAACTTATCAAAGTTGGACTATTTACATTCCTATATGGAAAAGCAATAACTGTGACTGATGATATCTTTCTCACTATGAAAATAATGGAAGAGGGGTGTGTGGTCATATGAATACATATGTGAATGTGTGTGTATATGGTTACAGTTATATATGGATAGAGGGCATAGGTTGAATTTGTTAGGAAGGGAGAATACTCAAGGGATGAAATTATGAGGTGAGAGAGGAAAGTGGCAAGAGGAGATGGGGAGAGACAGGGTAGTGTAAACTCTCCCATGCAGAAGAAGCAAGGGGAAGTGGTTGCAAAAGAGGGGGAGAATAAGGAAGGCTAAAAAGGCAAAACCACATTCAAACTGAATTTGGTTCAGGGAGAAAATGACATGCATAGTAAATGGGATATCTCAACCTGCAGCAGGATAGGGGGAAGGGGGATGGGAGGAAGGATGATGGATGGGAGGGCATCCTTGGGGTGAGGGGAGGTTGGAAGTACCCACTAAAAAAGAGGGACAGGATCATGTAGGGGATGGACCAGGTGGGGGGTGGGATGAGTGGGAGGGAATTATAAGCAGCCTTGTACAATATATCTACTATGATAATGTTTTGCATAGCTAGACATGTACCACATATACTGAATTACTTATCTCCCCAGAGGGAATGGGTGACAAGGGAGGAAGGAAATGGATCTGAAATTTGAGGCCGTAACATTAAATGTTTCAAATATATATAAATACTATTATTAATACTCTTTTGCCTATAATTGGGAGATAAGATGTGCAGGCATTGGGACACAAAGATTCACCTTCCTCTAATGGAAAAGTCGATGGGGGTATGGGAGAAGGTATAGGAGAGAGCAGATTGGAGGAAGCGATATCTTGTGGGATTACTGTTCTGGGAGGTTGGGTAGGGGAATAATGGGGGGAAAATGATTGTAAGTCAAAATCTGATGGAAATGAATGATGTAAAACAGAAGTTAATAAAGCATTTGTTTAAAAAAAATAATATGCCTTTCCTGATTCTGCCCTCCTTTTTAAACCTTATTTTTCTCTTTCTTTGTCTTTATTGAATTTAATATGTTACTACACCCAACTCTGTGTCATTCCATTCTATATACTCCTTTATGCACTTCAGATGAGAATAGCAGTTATGTAAGACCTGAACCCCCAACTACTCTCTCTTTTTTTGTATATTCTTCTCAAGCACTGTATTTTTATTTAATATCTTTTTGCCCAATTGCATGTTAAAATATTTTTAACATTTGTTTCCTCTTAGTTTTGAGTTCCAAATTCTATCACTCCCTTCCTCTCTCTTCTGCCCCCTCCCTGAGATGGTAAGTAATCAGATATAGGCTATACATATGTAATCGTGTAAAACATTTCCATATTTGTCATTTTGCACAAATAAACTCAAATAAAAGAAAAAGAACGAAAGACAGAAAGTGAAAAATAGCATGTCTCAGTCTTCATTAAAGCAGTATCAGTTATTTCTTTGGAGGTGGATAGCATGCTTTGTCATTAGTTCTTTGGGAATATCCTGGATCATCATATTGCTGAAAATAGCTAAGTCATTCAGAGTTATTCATCAAACAATGTTGCTCTTACAATATATAACATTCTCCTCATTCTGTATCAGTTCATGTAACTCTTTCCAAATTTTTCTGAAATCATCCACCTTGTCATTTCTCATAGCAAAACAATATCCCATCACAACCATATACCAGAGCTTCTTCAGCAATTCCCCAATTGATGGCCATCCCTTTTATTTCCAATTCTTAACCACCACAAAAAGCGGTGCTATACATATTTCTGTACAGTTGGATACTTTTCCCTTTTTGTGTCTTTGGGGTATATTTTTGATAGAGCAGAGGGTATACACAGTTTTATAGTCCTTTGGGCATAGCTTCAAATTGTTTTCAAGAATGGTTAGATCAGTTCACAACTCCACCAGCGAGTTTTCCCACATTCCCTCCAACATCCATCATTTTCCCTTTTTGTCATATCTAATCCAATAAATTTGAGGTGGTGCTTCAGAGCTGTTTTAATGTGCTTTTCTCTAATCAGTTGTGACTTAGATAATTTTCTCATGACTATAGATAGCTTTGATTTCTTTGTCTAAAAACTGCCTCCACACAAACAAAAACCTAGCCGTGTAACCTTGGGCAAGTTATTTAACCCCAATTGCCCTAAAGGGGCAGCTAGGTGGCACAGTGAGTAAGAGCACCGGCCTCGGAGTTGGGATGACCCGAGATCAAATCCGGCCTCAGAAAATGAGCACCCACACAGAAATAATGACTATCCATGTAACCTTGAGCAAGTTACTTAACCCCAATTGCTTAAAAAAAAAAAAAACTTCCTGTTCGTATCCTTTAACCATGTATGTTCATTCTGGAATGACTTGTATTCTGGTGAATTTGACTCAATTCTCTACACATTTGAGAAATGAGGCCCTTATCAGAGACACTTGCCGTAAAAATAGTTTCTTAGATCTCTGCTTTCCTACTAATTTTGCTTATATTGATTTTATTTCTGCAAAAAACTTTTGACTTTATAGAATCAAATTTATCTATTTTCTATTTCACAATGCTCTTTGTATTTTCTTTGGTTTTAAAGTCTTTTATAATCAATAGATCTGGCAAATAATTTATACCATGCTTTCCTATGGTATCACTCTTTATGTGTAAATCATTTACCCAATCTTGACCTTATCTTAGTATACAGTGTGAGATGGTGGCCTAAGCCTAGTTTCTGCCATGCTTCACCCCCTCCAGTTTTCCCAGTAGTTTTTATCAAATAGTTTTTGTTCCAAAAACTGAGATATTTGGGTTTTTCATATATTAACTTAGTATGGTCATTTAATGTAATATGTACCTAATCTATTCCATTGATCCATTATCATAGTAAAGGAATTTGAAGATCGTCCCTACCCCTTCACAGGCATAGGGAATTTAAGGATTTTCCCTGCCTCCTAATGGGCCTCACTTGGAGCCCAACAAGAGAAGCTTACTTAGGGGAGGCTTGTTTTTGAGGAAGATTCACACATTTTGTTATTTTGTAATTAGGCAGAGGGTCACAAAGGCTGTGGTGTCCTCTGACCTTGGAGGAGTCTGTAAATATGTGTGTGTGTGTGTGTGTGTGTGTGTGTGTGTGTGTGTGTGTGTGTGTACAGTGAAGTGAGGTTTTTCTTTGGGGCTTATGGGAAGAGTTGAGTGATTTGGCCAGATGAGCCTCTGGATAGCCATTTAACCCCACCCCACCCCAATATTCTAAAACCCAGCTATTGTGCTTCTCTCTCTGGTATCTATGTAATGGTCAGACAGGTAGAAGCCCTGTTGAATTGTGTTATTTTCTCTGTCTCTTTTGTCTGCTTATAATTTCTTTTTGTATTTTCTCTGAAGTTCAGGGTGCTGACTTTTTTTCCCTGAATGAAGTAAATTATATATATATATGATTAAAATAAGATTGGTAACCCTTTTTGAGTTGCTTTCCTTTAGAAAATCAGATCAAATAACCTGTGCTAGCAGTCATCCTGGATATGCTAGGGTGCTTGCTGTAACATTCACCTGCCAGATTATTTTTATAATTATCATAAAGTATCCTATTTATTAAAAAATAGGGTTTTTCCCATTTCCTAATTTCTTCTCTAGTTAACTCTTTCTTCCGCTTTATCTTTTCCTTCTTAAAACCATCAAATTATAACAAAAGTCCTCCAAATCACATTATTAATCTCATTTAATTCCCTATGTGACCCTTGAATTCATTAAATTTCTGAGGGTACAATTATTTCTTCCCTAATAATTAAAATGTAGGTCCTTCATTATCATTTATTCCCTTCAAATTGCTCTAATTTATTTACCTTTCTAGATTTCGCTTGATTCCTGAATTTGCATTTAAAGTTTCTATTCTGCTTTTCTTTTCAACAAGAATGCTTGAAAGTTTTCTATTCCATTATCACACTTTTTTTCCTGTAGGATTATAGCCAACCTTTCAAGGTAAATTGGTTGTAAATCTTTATCTTTTGCATTTTTGTGATTTAGTATTCCATAATTTTCTCTTCTTTATGGTAGTAGATGTCAGATCTTATGTGATAGTGAGTATAGTTCCTTGGTACTGAACTCTCTGTATTCTTGCAGCACTTTTTCTTTTTAAGTTCTGGGTGTTTGCTATGACACTTTTTGTAGTTTTCATTTTGGGGTTTAGGAGGTGACAACCATATTCACTCTGTTTTTATTTTGTGCTCTGATTCTAATCTGGGCAGCTTTATTTCATGGTTTCTTGGAATATGATGTCTAGGCAATTTTTTGGCCATGGTTTTTAGAGAATAATCCTTAAATGCTTCTGAGTGATATTCTGATGTGGTATTCTCTCCTCTTCTCTCACCCCCAATCATTCCTAAATTATCTCTCCTCAAACAGTTTTCCTAGCTAAGTTATTTTTGCTACCTGACATTGTCTTCAATTTTTTCAATCTTCTGATATCGTTCTCATATTTTATTATTATTGTTGTCTCCTGGAATCATTGAGTTTTACTTGATCTAATCTCATTTTCAGAGACTGATCCTTGGGTAAATTTTCTACCTTTTTTTCTAATCTATTTTTTCATTCCATTTTTTTTCCTTTTAGAGCTCTTTATTTTATTTTTATGTTTTTCTTACTGTCTCCCAGGTACTCTTATAGGCAATGCCCCATTTTTTTGCTCTGAGCCTCTGCTTAGAAACTCATCTGGGTTTTTCTCTTGGATGATTCTTTTTTTTTTCTTTTTTTGGAGGGCAATTGGGCTTAAGTAACTTGCCCAAGGTCACACGACTAGGTTTCTGTTTGTGTATGAGTTAAGTGTCTGAGGCCGGATCCTAACTCAGGTCCTTCTGACTCCAGGGCCGGCACTGATTCTTAATGCATACTATCTCTTAATATTGTTTAATGTCTCCTATGTATGTTTACTCATATCCAACCTCAGTTCCTGATTTTGGACCAAGTGCCAGTGTCCTATCTTGGATAGAGGCTATTTGACTATTTGATACTGACTTTTCTTCATGTGTTTCCTGCCGATGTCTTCTATTTTCCCTGGTGTGTCTACATTCAGAGTTCTGGCAGTCTTCAATGTTCCAGATCAAAAGTATGCAACTGGTCAGGGCATTGCCATGGCCATACTCCCCCCATCAGACTTACTTGATCAAGGTATTTGGTGGTCTTCAGTATCACCGAGGTTTACCTGGTCAGGCCACAGCCACTTTCATTGCATCTAAGGCTTCTGTTGAACTGTTGACATTTATTTCCTTTCTGGGGTTTCTCTTGCAAATGTTCTGAGTAGTATTCTCTCCTCTTGCCCCCAAGGAATTCCTTTATCATGATACTGGTTGGTCTTCTGTATATATTGGGGTTTCCTTTATCAAAGCAATATTCCTGTTAGAGTATCCCTAGTTGACTTAATTGTTGCTTTGTCCTCCATTGGGGCTTCCACTATCAGAGTACTTCAAAGGATTTTAAATCTCTTTACCTATACTTCTATTGATGTCTCTGCCAGGAACCCTTTTACAGAGTATCCAACTTCCAACTATCTTTTAATGTAGCTCTATGTTTTATGAAGCAATTTATTTCATTTCCATTTTTGTTTCTTGGAAATTGTTCAATCTGGTTACAGTTTGTAGGTCATTGTTGGAGTACTAATGGAAGAGTTAGTGTGTTACCCTTCATGTGGTCATCTTAAACAAAAGATTTAAATGAATCTTTATTTTTTCATATAGGATTTCAATTCTTATAACCATAATCTCTGTGCAATCTAAAATGTTGATTTTGAAGCAAATCTAGTATTATGAAGATGGTGATCATAATTTCAAAAGCTAGGGAAGTGATCACTCTCAAAGGAGGTAATCCTTTGTTCATTCTCAATTTATAGTAGCATAGTATAGAGTTTTAATGAATAATTTTTATTAACTTTAGTGAATAGCTATATAGAATTACTTTAATGCCATTAAAAAAGGCAAATCCAAAATGGTATTTATTGAAGAAAATACCATAGGTAAGTAGGCCCCTAAGTGATGGACTAGGGTGCTGGAATTTATCTGCCTCTAATGTCTCCCAGGGTCTTCCTGCCTCATGAATTCCTATGTATGCATTGGCACCTTCGTTATAAAATGAGAAATAAATGTATCCAATCTCAACCAGGGGTTCATTGTTTAGCCTTGCTTCCACAGAGAAATTTTCAAGTCACCAGGACCCTCAAATGATGGAGTGTGTCACAGAAGTCATTATTAGTTTGGTTTATAACACTAGGGAAATAACTATGTGGCAGGCACTATCGAATTTTTGATACTTTAGATATTCAGCACCAGGGTTCTTTTGACCACATGGTCTCCTCATTTAAGTGTAAATTAAGACTTAGTTGTTCTTGCCTCAATAAAGAAAAAGTTTCACTTCTGTGTTTCTTTTGGCAAATTCTTACCATTGGCCTTGAAGATATTTGTAAGCCCTGGTTAATCGGGTGACTGAAGTCATGGATAATTTTTCTGAACTCATGATTTGTTTTGGGGACAACTTGATCTTTAAGCACAGTCAACCTGCTCAGCAATCTTAGCCACAAAGGCAATTATTTATTTTGTATTATTATTATCATATTTCAATATGGTTGTGTAATGTCAGTGCCTGTCCAGTGATAATGATTTTCCCAAGAACAATCTTGGAAAAAGTTACCATTATTTTGTAGCAAGACTTTTTAGAAAATTTACAAAAGATGACACTGTTAAACTAGCAATTCTGATCTACTTCAAAGAAAAACTACTTACACTGAATACAGAAGTAAAAAGGCTCACAACACATTACATTGAAGACAAATATTTCTTCTACTATGGAATCTCCCAATATGGGGGTTGCATTGGCACCTTCGTTATAAAGTGAGAAATAAATGTATCCAATCTCAACCAGGGGTTCATTGTTTAACCTTGCTTCCACAGAGAAATTTTCAAATCACCAGGACCCTCAAATGATGGAGTGTGTCACAGAAGTCATTATTAGTTTGGTTTATAACACTAGGGAAGTAACTATGTGTCATCCTATGTACTGGATGTTATATGAAAATAAAAGAAAAAAAACCTTGTCCTAAGACAGCTAACAACAGTGAAAACTAAACAAAACAAAGAAAGTAAGCAAACTGAGAACATTATTAAGTAATATATTCATACGTACTGAAGTACAAAAGAAAGTTGAATAGACAGGTGCTGAAAGAACCCAGAATAAATGCATAGTCTGAGTAGAAAAGGGGCTTAGAATAATCAAGATGAATAAAGTGACACAAAAATAAATGTAGCCCCAAATTCTGACCTTCCTCTATATATAAGTTAAGTTTTTTTTTTTTATCAGATCTCCCATATTTCACACACTTAATGACTATATTCCAAATTCCTTGCTCTTTTACCAACTTTTTTGGCTTCTGGTCATGCTCTGGACCCCTTTCATAGGATCATGAAATGTTAGCATTAAAAGAGCCCTTAAAGAATTTCTCGTTTTTCTGGCCTGAGTTTTGGTTCTTTATAATTGTTGTAACCTAATCATGATCAAGGCACCCACAATAACTGTGTAGACAAATTTCCCAAGCCAGCAATTAACTCTACTCTCCTGGACATGACCTGACTAGATAGGCTCTGATTTTCTGGATAGTGACCTTTCAGTAAGACCTATCATTTCCCTCTTTTTTCAGTGGAAAAGAATGAGTAGCACAGGATAAGCAGATATGGATGGCATGATAATGTGGCAGATCTCATAATATTAACTTTTCTCTAAAACTCACATATTTTCTCACCTTTCTTATTTCCACAAAGGATGCCATAATCTTTAGAGTCTTCAATCTTTTCATTACCCTTGACACTTCACTCATCTGAAATAGCTCCCTTCAAAATTATTAATGAGGTTTTACTTGCCCAGTCTGATGCCTTTATTAATGCTTATCCTTCTTTACCTCTGTAGCATTTTATGTTGTTTACCATCATTTCCATCTATATAGTTTGGTCTTTGAGTTTGCTAAAAAGCAATGCCAACTATAACAATTTTGCACATCTTAAAAAGACTAAGAAGCAGAATTTTCAAATCTATTTCAAAATCATCCAAAATAAGAGTTCCAGTGACTTTTGAATATATTTATTAAAAAATTTTAAACTGTTTAGAATAATTGGCATAAGGAAAAATAAAAATCAACTGGTTAAGATTAACCTTAATTAAAAAAAAAAACTTTCTCCGTGTAATAGAGGACTTTCAAGCATTCTTGATGAAAAAATCAGAGTTGAACAGAAAATTTGACATTCAGATACAAGAAGCAAGAAATGCTTGAGAAGGTAAACAGGGAAAAGAAATCATAATGAACTTATCAAAGTTGAAATATTTACATTCCTACATGGAAAAACGATAACTGTAACTGATGAAACTTTTCTCATTATTAAAATAGTTGAAGAATTGTATATGGGCATATGAATACATATGTGAATGTATATATATATATATATTATATATATATATATTATATATATATATATACATATATATATATAATATATATATATATATACAGAGAGAGAGAGAGAGAGAGAGAGAGAGAGAGAGCGCACAGCACCAATTTAATAGGAAGAGATGATACTTAAAAGGTGAAATTAAGAGGTGATTGAGAAATATAACAAGAGGAGATGGGGAGAGACAGAATGGGGTAAACTATCTCATATAGAAGAGGCAAGGGAAAATGGTTATAAGGGAGGGGAAGAATAGGAAGGCAAAAAGGCAATACCTTATTCTCATTGAATTTGGATCAGGGAGAGAATGACATACATACTAAGTAGCATATCTCACCCTACATGAGAGTAGGGGGTAAGGGGATAAGAGGGGGAATGATGGAAGGGAGGGTGGGAGGGCAGGGGGGGAGGGAAGTTGGAAGCACCCACTTTTGAAAAGAGACACGATCAAAGTAGGGAATAGACCAAGTGGGAGGTGGGATAGGAGGGAGGGAAATATAGTCAGTCTTTTACAATATATCTACCTACTATGGTAATGTTTTGCATAGCTACACATGTACAACATATACTGAATTGTTTATCTTCTCAGTAAGGGTAGGTGATGAGGGAGGAAGGGAATGAATCTGGAATTCAAAGTTTTAAAATCAAATGTTTAAAAATATATAAATACCATTATTAATACTATTTTACATATAATTGGGAAATAAGATATACAAGCATTGGGGCACAGAGATTCACCTTGCCCTACTGAAAAAATCAAAGGGGGTATGGGAGAAGGTGTGGGAGAGAGCAGATTTGATGAGGGGATATCCTGTGGGAGTGCTATTCTGGGTTGAGGGGTGGGGAAAAATGGGGGAAAAAACTGTAACTCAAAATCTGATGGAGGGGGCTGAGCCAAGATGGCGGAGAAGAAACAGCTCATCCAAGCCACTCTGCCCCCAGATTCCCCACAAACTATGTGAAAGGGGAATCTGAACAACTTCTAGAGCCCCAGCACCCACAGAACGACACAGAGAAGCTAACCTCCCGCTAAGGACAGCCCAGCAGCCCTGCAGGAAGGACCAGCGCAGTGGTCTGGGATCTGGCAGCTCGCTGTGCCCAGAGCGCAGGGAGCCGAGCCGAGCAGAGCCCAGGCCGAGGTTTTATCCCCAGGATGGCAGGGCCAGCAGCTGGCTGCAGAGACCCCAGAACACCAGCAGATGTGGCGACTCCAGAATTATCAACATAGACATGCCTAGGACAAAGTAAGAGGTTCGTGTCCTATGGACTTTGGGACTAGTATTTGGGGAATGCGTCAGCTCCCTCCCCTGGGGGCTAGAAGCCACTGAGGAGACACTCCATTTTGTAGTTTTCAGAGGCAGCTCCAACTCCGGGCCTGCAAACCATAGGGAGATCCAGCGATCAGTCTTGGGGGGTAATCCCTCTTGCTTTAACCTCCCTGGATCTGGATTGTGATCTAGGGTGGAAGTCGTGGGTGGGTTTACAGCTTGCCAGAAATGTAAGTTGCCCCCCACATGTTCGGGACGAAAATTCCTCTATCTGGCCTTAAAGACATAGTATGTCAACAAGCCCAAAAGTCAAGTAATTAAGTGGCAACATGCCAAGGCAAAGGAAACAGAAAAATGCAACCCTAGACTCCTATTTTGGGGGCATAGAGCGGGAAAAGGACTGTGAGGTCAGAAGTCCTGCACCAATAGGCCCAGGGGAAAACATGAGCGAGTTGCAGGCCATAGAGGACCTTAAGAAGGAATTTAAAAATCAAATAATAGAAGTGGAGGAAAAAATGGAAAGAGAAATGAGAAGGATGCAGGAAAAGTATGAAATGAGGGTCAAGAACCTGACTGAGGAAAACAACACCTTAAAAATAGACTAACTCAAATGCCAAAGGAGGCCCAAAAGGGCAATGAGGAGAAGAATGCCTTAAAAAGTCAAATTTGCCAGATGGAAAAAAGAATCTCAAAAGCTCACTGAGGAGATTCATTCCTTCAGAGTGAGACTGGAGCAAATGGAAGCTAATGACTTTATGAGAAATCATGATGCTGTTAAGCAGATCCAAGCAAATGAAAGATTAGAAGGCAATGTGAAATATCTCATGGGAAAAACCACTGACCTGGAAAATAGATCCAGGAGAGACACTTTAAAAATTATTGGACTACCAGAAAGGCATGATCAAAGAAAGAACCTAGAAATCACCCTTCAAGAAATTCTCAAGGAAAACTGCCCTGATGTTTTAGATCCAGAGGGCAAAATAGAGGTTGAAAGAATCCACAGATCACCTCCTGAAAAAGATCCCAAAAAGAAAACTTCCAGGAATATTATAGCCAGGTTCCAGAATCCCCAGATCAAGGAGAAAATACGCCAAGCAGCCAGGAAGAAACAATTTCAATATTGTGGAAACACAATCAGAATAGCCCAGAACCTGGCAGCTTCTACACTGAGGGATCGAAGGGCATGGAATATGATATTCCAGAGTGCAAAAGAACTGAGAATGAACCCAAGGGTCACCTACCCAGCAAAACTGAATATTTGGTTTCAGGGGAAAATATGGTCATTCAGTGGAATAGAGGACTTTCAAGCATTCTTGAGGAAAAAACCAGAACAGAATAGAAAATTTGACATCCAGACACAAGAAGGAAGAGATGCCTGAGAAGGTAATCAGGGAAAAGAAATGAAAAGGAACTTATCAAAATTGAACTATTTACATTCCTATATGGAAAAGCAATAACTGTGACTAATGATATCTTTCTCACTATGAAAATAATGGAAGAAGGGTGTGTGGTCATATGAATACATATGTGAATGTGTCTGTATATGGTTACAGTTATATATGGATAGAGGGCATAGCTTGAATTTGTTGGGAAGGGAGAATACTCAAGGGATGAAATTATGAGGTGAGAGAGGAAAGTGGCAAGAGGAGATGGGGAGAGACAGGGTAGGGTAAACTATCTCATGTAGAAGATGCAAGGGGAAGTGGTTGCAATGGAGGGGGAGAATAGGAAGGAAAAAAAAGCAAAACCACATTCTCATTGAATTTGCTTCAGGGAGAGAATGACATACATACTAAATGGGATATCTCAACCTGCAGCAGAATAGGGGGAAGGGGGATGAGAGGAGGGATGATGGATGGGAGGGCATCCTTGGGGGGAGGGGAGGTTGGAAGTACCCACTATAGAAGAGGGACAGGATCATGTAGGGAATGGACCAGGTGAGGGGTGGGATGAGTGGGAGGGAATTATAAGCAGCCTTGTACAATATATCTACTATGATAATGTTTTGCATAGCTAGACATGTACAACATATACTGAATTACTTATCTCCCCAGAGGTTATGGGTGACAAGGGAGGAAGGAAATGGATCTGAAATTCGAGGTCTTAACATTAAATGTTTCAAATATATATAAATACTATTATTAATACTCTTTTGCTTATAATTGGGAGATAAGATGTGCAGGCATTGGGACACAAAGATTCACCTTCCTCTAATGGAAAAGTCGAAGGGGGTATGGGAGAAGGTATGGGAGAGAGCAGATTGGAGGTAGTGATATCTTGTGGGACTGCTATTCTGGGAGGTTGGGTAGGGAAATAACGGGGGGGAAATGATTGTAACTCAAAATCTGGCGTAAATGAATGATGTAAACCAGAAGGTAATAAAACATTTGGGGAAAAAAATCTGATGGAAATTAATGATGTAAACCAGAAGTTAATAAAACATTTGGGGAAAAAAAACTTTCTTTAGAATAAATTGAAAAAATGAATATTATGACAGTAAGTATAGTCAATAAAGTATTTTTCTGTTAGGATCTAAAGTATTCTTCTGAGGTATCTTTTTTTTAAGATGTGGCCTCTTTTAAAACCAAGCATCCCTCCCTAAAAAAAAAACAAAAAAAAAACCTTGAACTCACAATCATACCTTCAATCATACTGCAAAGTATTACGTTAAAGTAATGAAGTATACAATCACGAAAATTCCATTTTTAGTAGAATTTTGTGAGAGCAAAATGGGTTTTTGTCCTTTTAATAAATAAAATATTTCATCTTTATTGTATTCTTTTAAATTTAACTTATGCTTTCATCCATATTTTGTGGTATATTTTAGTACGTGAAAATAATTTATAAATAAGCAAAAATATACATAATGGGAGTACATGTCCAAAAATTTTGCTGATAGGTGTTTGAAATTTTAAAATTTGCAATCTATTGTCTTAGACAATAGTCTAAGACTTTAAATTGAAAAATAATTGATTGAGGGAATGCATTGACTAAAGGAATGTCTTCATTGAGAACTCCCTATACTGATGAAATCATAGGTCTAGACCAAAAATTATTATTTTATAGATAAATACTAGATCTGTGACTTCATTAGTCCCAATTATTCTCCCAAATGGAGAAACTTCTTTTTAAGAATGTAAGTAATCACCTTCTCTGGAACTTATAGTCCTAGAGATTTGCCTAGAGAACAGCAGTGCACAAACTCCAGTTTTCCAATCTAGGTTTTTCAAGAGTTGGTTTTTTCTTAAAAATCTTTCATTTCTCTGCTTTGGAAGCAAAAAAAAATCAATCCCCCCAAATGTCACAGCTTTCCACTTGAAAATTAGGGTACTGAGGAAAGATGGACTAAATGACCTATAAGGTCCCTTCCAACTCTAATGATTTCTGAGTCTACAAAAATAAAAGTTTTCCCCATACTTCAAGGGATGGAACTAAAGTGATGGTAAAGGGAAAAAATAGACAGAGGTAGGATTCAGGCAAGAGTAAAAAGGAGCAAGGAAGAACATTTGATGTAACCTAAACTGCTTTCTGGGGTATTTGCATATTTGCTGCTAGGTAATTTTAAAAGCAATTTGAAATTATTAGGTGCAACTCAAATGCAAATATTTTTATTCCATTTGAAAGAAACAAATTCAAACAATACAATAGATTATGAGAGATATCTCGAATAAATATTTATTTGGAATTCTGAACAGCAGTGGGTTTGAGATGGCCCAAAACTACGGGGTCTTGAAGTCAATTGGAGTTTTGTTTGAGGCAGAAAGTACTTAGAAGACAGTGACATCATCACTATGTTGCAGGGACAGCATCTTCCATTATAAAACGGAACATAAATCTACTATGCAGTTATTCTTTAGCACCCCTTATGGCTAATTTGGAAAACTCCTCTGGTGGAAAATACAAAGAAAATACCTTGTTTCTGTACCTACCCAATATACCAGCAGTCTTAGTTGTGTTTATATGAACAAGTTTACATTCATTGCCTTAATACATATATTCCTCTCTTTCATGTGCTGCATCATTCACTTGAGCCTTTTGTCTTTGATTGAAAAATCTCTACAAACTGTGCTTTAATGGAGCAGTATTAATCATATACCTCCTGAAGTATTTTCATATTGTGTATAATATATACCCCATACTTAGGGTTTATGCTAAGGACTACTCACCACAATATTTAGTTTAAAATTACAAAGGGAGCCCAAATTAAGCCATGGATTTGTTATGGTGCATATTTATAAGTTCCTTTTAATTTTCTTATGCTCTCATATATGTATTTGTATCACTGTTATATCAAGACATTCACTGACAAAGTATTTCAATTATTTTCGAAGAGTAACACAATCAAGGAGTTACAACTGGTGTATATTTGAGCTAAATACCTATAATCAGAGTTTTTCCTCCCTAAATCCCTCTAAGCCAATGAATGTTATGTAACAAAGCATTCCTGATTGCTATAAATAGCTCGCTTAATGTATTTACATTTAGAAAACAATTTGAGAAAATAAAATTACTCTAGTAACTTTTTTAAAAGCTAAAGTTAGATCCATGTTAGAGAAATTATCCGGATATTGTGTCACATGTCTTGAAAGCTAGATATCATACTGTTGTCTAGTCCTAGACTAACCAAGGGAGAATAAAAAAATAATTGAATTCAACAACCCAGTGTTCAATGAACCTCAAAATAAGTAAAAACTCCCTATTTATTAAGAACTGATGAGAAAACTAGAACAGAGTCTGGCAGAAATTCAGCTTAGACCAACATATTACACCATATTCTACAACAAATTTTAAATGGATTTATTACCTAAATATCAAAAATTATTCTCTAAAATATTAAGAGAAACATCATATACCTATTTTGTAGCCAATTTGATATTAATTCTTAACAAGTAATAAAGAAAATTACAGCACATAAAATTGATGATTTTGATTACATGAATTTCAGAAGCTTTTACACAAGCAAAATTAATGTGTCTGAGATAAAAAAAAGTGGTCAACTTGGAAAAATATTTTTGCGTCAAATGTTAAGGTTTTTATTATCAATGGTAAGGTTTTTATATTAAAGGTAGCAGACGAATGTAGAAGTTATAAAAACAGCTCTCAAAATAATTGGCATGGGGTGGCTAGGTGGCACAGTAAGTAAAACATCGGCCCTGGAGTCAGAAGGATCTGAGTTCAGATCTGACCTCAGACACTTAATGCACACATAGCCAAAAACCTAGCCATGTGACCTGGGGCAAGTTACTTAACCCCATTTGCCCTCCAAAAAGCAAAAGAAGAAGAAGAAGAAGAAGAAGAAGAAGAAGAAGAAGAAGAAGAAGAAGAAGAAGAAGAAGAAGAAGAAGAAGAAGAAGAAGAAAAAAAAAGAAGAAGAAGAAGAAGAAGAAGAAGAAGAAGAAGAAGAAGAAGAAGAAGAAGAATTGGCAAACTATCAAAAACTATATGAATGTTCCAAATTTTAAGAGAAACCACACTGTGATTCACAACTTCACAAACACAGTAAATTAGCAAAATAACAAAAGAGGGAAATAGCTAATGTTAGAGTTTTGAAAAGTTAGGCAGAAACTACTGGGTTGTTGATGTAACTATAAATTGATGCATCCATTCTGGGAAACAATCTCTAACTCAAAGAAAATAACAAAAATTTCATTTTTAGGCATGTACTCCTACGAGGTCATTGACAAAAAAAAAAGACTCTTCATGCACCAAAATATTTATTGCAACACTCTTTGTGGTATCAAAGAATTGGAAACGGAGTAGATTACCATCAACTGGAGAATGACTAAACATATTGTGGTACATGAACATAATAGATTTACTGTATTGTAAGAAATGAAAAACATGATGAACAGAGAGAAACATAAAAATATATTAATTAATGCAATATGAAGTAAGCAGTCAGGGAAACAATACACAATGTAAAAAGGACAATAAGCATAAAAAGCAATTGAGGGATGGCTAGGTGGTGCAGTGAGTAAGAGTGCCGGCCCTGCTGTCAGGATGACCCGGGATTGGTCCTGGCCTCAGAAAATGAGCACCCACACATAATGACTGGCCGTGTAACCTTGAGCAAGTTACTTAACCGAAATTGCTTAAAAAAAAGCAATTGGAATTGAATGTCATGAAATTATAAAAGAAGACAATTCGGATGACCCTTTGCTGAACATGTGCTCCACAGTAATGGGCACTGCATGGAACTTCAGATTTTTCAACATTTTTATTGATTTTCCTGAATTTTTTCTTGTCTTACTTTTTGAAAATCAATCCTTTCTTGTAAAGGATGCTTCTCAGTAGTTGCAAGGGAAGGGTACAGAAGGAAACTTAGACAAATATACTATTTTAAAGAGTATATTTAAAAAGCTATGCAGTGTAGTGAATAGAGTTAGGACATGAGTTCAAATCTGGTCTCAGAGACCTGACACTTTAACTAGCTGTGTGAACCTGAGCAAGTCACTTAACCCTGCTTGCCTTGCAAAAAAAAAAAAAGTGAGTGTGTGTGTGTGTGTGTGTGTGTGTGTGTGTGTGTAAACCCAAAATCTTTCCCCACCCTTCTTCCAGTTATCTCTTGAATTAGCACAACCATTTTCTTAGATTATATTGTCACCAGCTGGAAAGCCCGGGAACAAAATGAAATAATGTGACAATTGCACCAGTCAGTCAATAAACATTTATCAAGCTCAAGCACTGGAATAAGTACTGATGATACAAAGAAAGGCAAAAGATAATCCTTAACTTTATAGTCTAATTGAGAGAAGATAACACACAAAAAAGGAGCTGAAAGGGGAAGAAAGGTGATGGAAGGGGAGTATCTATTGACTGAACATGATGAAGATTTACAAGAAGGTGGAAAATGATGAAATGTTTGTCCTAATGATGAGATGTGCGGCCTCCTTAAATGGAGAATCTGGAAGGAGTTCTCCATAGCCACCTTCCACCTTCTCTTATCAGAGGGAGGGAAGGGCTCCAGAGAGAAGAGGTATTGAGGAAGTATAAGTTTCAGAGCTGACATGATCTTGCAGGAAGTTACTTTTTAAGATGACGGTAAAGTCCAGGAGAGTAGTCAGTGGGTAATGATGCCATTAAAGTGAACAAAAAGTGACCTGTCTTTACTCCTCTCTTAATTAGGAATCTAAAATAGGAGCATGTGGTAAGGGAATTATTGGGTGTAGCATGCAAGATAATGACTACTCAGGGAAAAAGAGACAAGGACAGTAGAGGAAGTAGTGGTCAGGAAAGAGATCAGCATAGGAAGTCAAAAGTTCCTCCTCTCAATTTTGACCTATCATTTGTATAAGGATTTTTTTGCATATGTTTCAATTATTATTCTAGTTAATAATGAATACATAGTCATAACATCTTAAGACACGTTATCTCTTCTCCTTCCACTAAAGTCATAGTGATGGTAGATGGAATGTCCACTATGAGTAATATGAAGTAGGTCATTTTGGCTTCAGAATATGATGTTGGAAATCGTCATTTTCTGAAAGTAATTAAATTCTAACCTAAGAAGTTTGTATCTTATCCTAAAGAAGGCCTGAAGCCTTTTCAGCAAAGGAGTAACATGGTCAGAGTGGAACTTTGGGAATATGAATTTAGTAGCTCTGTAGAGAAAAAAATTGGATGGAAAAAGTCAACATAGGTAGACCAATTGTGAAGTTATTTCCATGCAAAAGGTGATGAGGTTCTGAACATTGGTGGTTGTAGAGTGAGCAAAGAGCAAGGAAACAAATGAAAGAGATATTTTGTTCTACTGACCTTCTGGACATTCCCCTTCTTTCCTCAATGAATTGAGTGCCTAGCTCATAGTCTTTTTTTCCTCCTCAACTACAACCCTCATACTAGGGGACTTCAAAATAAGTTTACATGCACAAATGTTCCCATTCCATCTTGTTTTCTCATATGTGGTATTCACTAGCACCCCTATTCTCTCACTTATCTGTAATCTCTGCCTGTCTCCTAACTAATTCTCTACCACCTATAAACATGTCCATATCTCCTTCATCTTAGAAAAAAAATCCTCACTTGATCCATCTTGATCCTGCCAGCTATCATCCCATATCTCTATTTGTGACTAAATTCTATGAGAAGATTCTCAATGATAGGTCACTCTACTTCCTTTCCTCTCATTCTATTTTTAACTCTCTACACTCTGACTTTTGACCTCATCATTCAACTGAAACTGTTCTCTCCAAAGTTACTAGTTACAGACTTCTCAGGTTAGAATTTAATTACTTTCACAATATGACTCCAGACTAACTTTTCAGAGCGATTATATTTTATTGCCAGCATTATATTTTGTAGCCAACTCAATGAGCAAATCTAATAACTTAAAAAGTCCTCATCCTTCTTGACACCTCTGCACCCTTTGACCTTGTCAGCCTCCCTTTCCTCCTTGAAACTTACATCTCTGTAAGTTTCTGTAATACTATTTTTCTCCTGGTCCTTCTCCTGTCTATTCGACTCCTCAGTCCCATTTGTTAAATCTTTATCCAGAATCACACCCACTAATGGTAATATCCCTTACGCCTTTCTCCTAGATCCTATTTTTTTTCAATTCTATATTATGTCATTTCTCATCAGTTCCATAGCTTCAATTTCCATTGTCATTCCTACATTGATAATTCTCAGATCTATTTAGGCCTAACCTTTTTGCTGACTCCCATTCTTTCTTGTCCAACTCCCTATAAGACATCAAAAGCTGGATGTCCCATAGACATCTTAAACTCAGCATGTCCAAAGTTGATCTAATTAGCAATCTACCTAAACCCTAATCCTTTCTTAATTCCCTATTATTTTCAAGGATGCTACTATTGTCCCAGTCACTCAAGCTCCCAATCTGTCATTTCTGATTCTTCACCCTCTCTCTCATCCCCTCCCCTTTTCTAATTTGTTGTCAAGGACTAGCAATTTTATATTTGTAACATCCCTTGCATACACTGTTCTTTGAAAACGAAAGATTAACAACAATAACAACAACAACATACACTGTCTTCTCTTCTCTGATGCTGCCACCACCTTAGTGCAAGCCCGAATTTCTTCTTGGACTATTACAATAGTCTGCTAGTTGTTCTGTCTGTCACAGGTTTCTTCCCACTCTAGTCCATCTTTCACTCAGCTGTCAAAGTGATTTTCCAAAAGTGCAGTCTGACCATATCACTCTCCTATTCAATGAAATCTAGTGACTCCTTATAGCCTCCAAGATAAAATATAAAATCTTCCTTTTGATGTTTGAAGTCCATCATAACATGCCATCTCCTCCATGATCTTTCCATGTTTTTTTATATCTTATCCACACCACTAATAAAGACATGCATTTTTTCTACAACTTATTTAAAGTGGGGGCACTAAGTGGTTAAGTGACTTGGGAAGGGTAAAAATAACCAGGTTGTATCAGAGGCAGCTCAATAATAAATTGGTTTCAACCCTGTGCCTATATATCTCACTACATCCAAGATTGTTACATAGCTATTTGATGTTATCTCATGGTACACAGTTAGCATTTGGTATCTTTGGTACCCACTAGTTGTCCTTGGCCTGGGTTTAGTTGATTTGGGAAAGACAGGATGAAAACTAGAGACTTCACACAGGCAAATTGTTCACCCCACTTCTCCTCAAAATTTCCTCTCTCATCCTGCCTTATTTTACTGCTTATACCAAACTCGAATTACTGTAGGAGCTCAATACATTTCATTGATCCTTTCAACATGAAATAGACAAGCCTAAAGTGGAACAATTTTATAAATATAGAGGTGCAAAACCCTTCTTCATATCTCAAGTTAATAGAAACATTCATGTTAATGGAAATTGTTATATTCTTAATAATTACAAAGGATTAGTGATAATTATTGTGGCTACCAAAATCTAGTTGACCAAACAAGGCACTCATACCAGGATGTATAATTCCATGTCACCCACCATGGTATTATGACCATAGTCAAAGGTAGAGATGTGTGTAAAAATCAATTGATGATGTTATATCTTCTTAGATTTTTCATTTTTGTAATATTTTTACCTAAATGGAGCCAATGAGGCAGGACTCTGAAATCAGAAAATGTTAGCAAAGGACAAGGGAAAAAAACCTCCATTGACTTTAGGTTTGTTGTGTCAGACAGAAGAGTGGGCAAGTGGGAGGATAGTCTCAGAATGAAAGATCAAGTTATTCAGAGGAAAGCAGTCTTAGTATGAAAGTATATGATCACAGGGTAGGGGAAGAACTATTTTTATAGACCAAAGATCATAGAATACTCTTGATATAGGTATAAAAAACATTTTCCTCATATGCAGGACTGATCTAGGCTATGAAAATTGCTTCAAGGGATTAGTCAAACCAATATATTAGTCAAGAAGGTAAGTAGCTCATCATGGGAGTATCACATGCAGAGCTTATATACAGAATTCAGATTAGAGATTTGGAACTGACAGGGGTGGGAAACCTGAGGCTAGAGGCTGCTGTGGACCTCTAGGTCCTCACATGCAATCTTTTGACTGAATACAAACTTCACAGAACAAATCTTTTTATTAAGGGGATGGAGGACATGTGGATCTGAGGCTCTGGATTCCCCACCCCTGATTCTTGGCCAAACCCCTGATTTTCTAGAAGAAACTTATTCAAAGAGATTCATTGTGTATGTATTGCAACCTGTTCACACTCATGTGTATCTCTATTTGGATTCTATGTTGATGATAACCTTTAGTTTTTCAGAGGAAGTGGTCTTCTATGAATTATCATAAGTAACACTGGTAAGATGATGAATCTTTCCTTTCATGGGAAGCTTAGCTCCGTAGAGCAACCTATCTACATGCATATTGAAATCTGGACAAGAAATAATCAATGATATGAATTTAGAGAAATCTAAGATTACTTGTATAAAGTAATAGTGGATTGAGACAAACCAGGAGAAGACTTTGTATAACAATAGCAACATTTTTTAAACAACTCTGAAAGACTTATGAATTCTGATCATTGCAGTACTGAACCATGAATATCAAGGGGGCAATGAGGAACCATGATACCCATTGACTGACAAAGCAGTTATGGATTCAAGATGCAGAATGAGACACATCTTTTGACATAGACAATGTAGGGATTTGTTTTGCTTGATGATGTACATATTTTGACCTTATTTTTCCCCATTAAAAAGGGAGGAGGGGAGAAAAAGAAACTTAAATGAAAAACAATTGTGTGATTATAGATCTCTTTTAGTAAGTTTTCTAAATGTGATTTGCAAAAAAAAGTGAAGGACCATATCATGCATGGAGAACCCCTCCTCAAGCTGGACTCTGCTGTAGATCTCAGGTATCACAATGGCAAATACCTTTGGCTCATAGACATGTCCTTGTTTTACACATTGCTTGATGTTTTCCATAAGAAGATCATTGAATAAGGTTAACTATGTTGTTTTCCAAGGAAATTAGAATTAAAGTTAAATTAAAATTATTTAATCTTAATGCATGGCTTGAAGATACCTTGCTGTAAAAAAAGGTCTGTAAGTTAACATTTTGTTCTATCAAATAAAATGCTTTTTTATAGTTAAGAAACAATAAGCCCAAAAAGGATTTTTAATTCTCTACATATTTCAGTTAGCTATGATATGGTTAATATATTGTTAAATATTGCTTGTTTTGAAAGTCTGCTTTTTAACTTCTAGTGCCCCCACTAAGGATGTCCTCAATTAACATAAAGATAACTTTCATAATGATATGGGAGAGTGATGTTTTCTCAGTGGTATGTTTTTAGATATTAATTTAGTCTTTTTCCCCCATGACTTTAATATCCTTCCCTCCTTCAGTTACCTTGTATGTTAGTTCTTCAATGCTTGGAGCTAGCTTGTGCTGACTCAAGAATAACAATTGTTAAATTTTCTTTATGAGTATTTACATGTCGGAAATCAACAAGTGCTCCAAATCAGGCCTTGATTTATTATTTGGCTGATTGTCTAGACTTAAGAAATAGGTGCAAAAACTAGTGTTGACAATGCATATTAAACTAAAAAGTGTATCATGGATACTTTTTTGTTGTTGGAGTGCTAAATATTTATGAGCATAACATTAGGGGGGTTGTTGAAATGTTTTTTGTAAATCTTTTGCCTTTTTCTTCTCTTTGTATTTCTCCTAAAATTCTTTGTAGAATTTTTCTACATTCTTATTTTCTCCAATTGAGGAATTCACAAAATGCACAATCGTATTCTTACTGTTTCTTTTTATAAATGTTAATTTTAATGTGAAATGACCTGGATATCCTTGAAATTAAGTTTCCTGTTGCTCTTGGATAAATACTAAAATTAGTTCTGCCAACTTCTTTACTCTCTTGACTCTCCAAGAAGGACCTGGGTAGATATGGATGTAAGTTCCTTTTACCTCCTGTTTCCACTTATAATAAGGTCAAGTTTTATATGATTTAATATTATGTCTGCTCATTATTCATAGGACAAAGATCTCACATTTAGAGTATAACATAGAGGCTAATTGCAATGGAGTTGATCAGGAGAATTCATGATCAATTTGCTGAGTTCTTATATCAACTTGATAAGATTGCAGATGTTGGTGTTTGTCAGAATCTCCATAACTTGACATACACTCTAACCCCTAGTGAGAGGATAAAAGGAACTCTCATAATTGATTTCCAGTGGCTGTGGCTTCTTCTTGATAATTAGTTGAGTCCCAGAAGGACAGGGTCTTTTCTAACCATTTATAGAAGCAGCAAAATGGTAGAAGATGAACACGTATATGTGTCTTAAGTTTCCATTCTTGGCTTCCTTCTGTTTTTCTGTTTCCTTTTCAGTGCATGAGTGAAAGCTTATTGGTCTTGAGAATGAGTATTTCTAGCTTTGGAGTTACCCCAAGATAATGTTGAGTTAAAGAGTTAGGCATTAGCCACTCAGCAGGATAAAAATTCCTTAACAGTTGGCTTCTGAGAAGAAGGGGACTACCAAGGAAAGGATCCTATGGCTGGAGAAGTGAGTTCATGCCACCAAGGACTAGGAGAGCTAGGTCTTTCTAGTCCTACTTGATATTAATGTGAGTTTCTTGAACAATACAAGCTTGAAGCAAATAGGGAATGCTTGTTCAAAGTAAAATGGCTTTAACTTTGGAGGAAGGGGAGTTATGAGTATAATGAGTTTTTATTATTTTTTGTTCTATATTTGGTTGTGGGTACTTGTATGTCTTCTACATTTTATGAAGTTTCTGAGGTAGAAGAAATAAAAGGTTATCCCATAGTCATATAATATATTGAGTGCCTTTGTAAGAAGGGAAACTATCATATACATATGGGAAACAAATACAAACCATAATCAAGCTTTGTTTTAAAGATGGAGGAATAATGGGGATGCATAGGAAAGAGGACAAAACAGAAATTTTCTGTTTCTTGTGTTTTTGTTTTCATCAAAAGTTGCTTTACTTTTACTTCATGTTAAGTATGATCTTATTTGTTGGGTATATGGGACTGGCCTGCCAACATACTTTTGGATACTGATTTTATCCCATGGTACTGACAATTCCAACCAAATATACATCACCCAGAAGTTTGAAAAACATATCATTTATGCCTTCTTATATGATGTTGATAAAGTACAGAATAGGCCTGAGAAAATCACTGAATTCTTTCTAGCAGTACTGCTTCAGGTATATTGAGATTCATGTGTTATTATCTGAGAGCAAGGGTAAAGGTAGGGTCAGGAATGCTTTGTGAAGGGAAAGATTCACAGGACTTAGAGTTTAGGGTCCCTAGGAAGGAAATGGATGTGGTGGCAGTTCATGTACCAGGAAAGTACCTCAAAGTAGATACCTAAACTGACTGAAGAAAAGTAATGGGGGTTACAGGTTACCTACTATGGCATCACACTCACCAGGAGTTATCCTTTATAAAATATTTTATAGATGACCTAGTGTAAGGGTTATGGGATTTAAAGATCTCCCATGACTCCTAGGACTTGCTGATGTAGCAGGAAGGGGTGGGGCAAGAGAAAGTGGAAGCCAATATAAAGTGTGTGCAGTGGTGGCGGCGGCACCTGCACTGGCCAGCAGAGGCAGCAACAGCAGTAGGGACCAAGGTGAAGCCAGCCAGAATTTCTCCTATGGACTCCTGCTGAGGACTGCTAGGGACAGAAACTGCAGGGGCCAAAACTGCTGGGAGAAAGCTTCGTGGACACTGAGCAGCTGCCATGAGTGGGGAGAGGAATTGACTGAGGTAGCCTGTTCTGTTTTAAAGGCTTGAGAATGTGGGTGTTAACTACATTAACGATGTGTGTCAAATTCATAGTTACTGTGATGACTTTGACTTTCTGATTTTGGGACTCAGTTTTCTAGTATTTGGATAAATGTTCTAGTTTTATTCCCCATGTAGAAAGCCTGGTATATTTTGTGATTAATAACCATATCAGCATATTTATAGTTACCATAGGCATTGTGAATACTGCATTGTTGATACCCCTAGTACATTTTCTTTTAATGTGTGTTGTTTGAATATATGTCTGTGTATTTATAAATGTGCATATGTATAAATATGCATTTATCTCTTCCTTCCACTTCCCTCACCAACCAAACAATTCAAAACAAAACAAAAAGAAATTGATAAAAACTTCATAACAAACTCCAGAAAAATTAATTAGCATATTGTTCATATTCAAGAATAGGCTTCATTCTGCATTTTAAGTCCATCAATTTTCTAGCAGGATGAATCTTCTATTTTTCATCTTCAGTCCTCTGAACTCAAGCCTTCATTGCTCAGAGTATTAAAATACTTCAATGTTGTTTTTCTCTTATGCTGTTTTCATTGTATAAATTGTCCTTATTGCGGCGGCTAGGTTGCGCAGTGAGTAAGAGCCTCAGCCTCGGAGTTGGGATGACCCGAGATCGAATCCGGCCTCAGAAAATGAGCACCCACACATAAATCATGACTAGCCATGTAACGTGAGAAAGTTACCTAACCCCAATTGCTTATTAAAAAAAATAAATAAATTGTCCTCATTCTGCTTACTTTGCTATGTATCAGTTCATAGAAGTCTACTCAGTTTCCCTTTGAAATTGTCCATTTCATCACTTCTTATGGCAGAGTAATATGACATCCCATTCATATTCCATGACTTAGTTTTCATTCTTCAAAAAAGGGAAAAATCCCTTATTTTTCACTTTGGGGCTACTATGAAAGGAACAGCTATATTTTTCTACATATAGGTCCTTACCTTCTTTCTCTGACTTCTTTGGTATATAAACTAACAGTGGTACATCTGGGTCAAAGGATATGAATACTTTAGTACTTTGGGGGGCATAATTTCAAATTGCCTTCTAGAATGGATGGATCAATTCACTGTCAGTGAATTGTAGGTGAAAACTAGTGGATTTTCATAGAGTTCCTTTAACATTTGTCATTTCCTTCTTCTGTCACCTTTACCATTTGAGGTGTATGGAGTAGAACCTTAAACATTTCTTTAATTTATATTTCTCTATCTGGAGTTGTTTTACTTTTTGGAGGTGGGACAGCAGGGCAGTTGAGGTTCAGTGACTTGCCCAAGGTCTCACAGCCAGTAGGTGTTAAGTGTCTGAGGTCAGATTTGAACTCAGGTCCTCTTTACTCCAGGGATGATGTTCTATTCACTGTGCCACAGTCACCCCAACCTGAAAAAAAATATGGTTTTTGGCTTCTTGTATTGCTTTATTTGAACATTGCTGTTCATATCCTTATCTAGTCAAGAATGACTTATCACACTGTCTCACATATTATAGGCACTTAATTTTATTATAAATTATAAAATAATTCATGGTAGTTGGCTATAATTATGACTATATCTTGAATATTAGACCTATTTCAGAGAAGTTAGGGCAAACTTTTTTTGTTACCTTCCCCTCTGTTACTTATTTCTCTTCTAACTTTTGGCTGCATTAGAGTTGTTTGTGGGGGGGAAAGTTAATTTTATATAATCAAATTTATGCTTCTTTTCTTCTATGATATTCTCACTCTGATTCACTTAAGATGTGATCACTTATGTTTAAGTTATATATCCATTTGGAGTTTATCTTAGTTTTTTCTCTAATTTCTATGAAATTTCTTTCCAGTTTTCCAGCAATTTTTGTCAAATAGTATTTCCCATAGTAACAGTGACCTTTGGGTTTATCAGACACTCTGCTAATATGTCCATTTACTTTTATATGTTGTGTAATCTGTTGCACTAATCAATTTTTCTTTTTAGCCAGTAGCATATCATTTGATGACGATTATTTTGTAACATATCTTGAGATCTGACACTGATAGGCTGCTTTCCTCCCTCTCCTCCCCTACATAATAATAACCCTTGAGATTAATGACCTTTTGAACCTCCACATGAATTCTGTTACTATTTTTCTAGTTTTAGAGTAAATATTTTGGTAGTTTGATTGGTCATAGCACCTACAAGATATCATAAATCTACACCTAAAGATATTAATCTTATTGTGAGAAGGTTGAAGTAAGAAAGGAGTTTGTAATAAAGTATAAGGTTATAATGATTCTCTCCACCAGAGATGTCTTTCTTGTCCTGTATCTTCAAAAGCATCAATTTAATGCAAAAATAAATCAAACAATCTCACAGAGTATTGAGCTGGACTTTTAAATGTAGTCATTCCATTTCAGTTTAAAAGTTTGTGCCTGATTGCCTTAATTGCTTTTAGAAGAAAGAGAACCTGAAGCAGAAATGAGAAGGTGAAAAAAATCTTATAAATGAAACTAGAAAAAGAAACACTCATCACAATTGTCAGTAGACTCAATATCAGCCATACTTCATCTTCCGGAAAAGCTATAATCAAGATGATCTCTAGTTGTAGCAAAATATCATTTGGGCAATGAAATGTTAGGCTACCTACATTTTATAAGGCTCCAAATTGCTGAGAGTAGGCTCTCAGGGAAAATAAAAATTGTACCTGTATAAAAAAGGTAGCAAGGTGATATACTGTATGGAAATTGGGGGGTATCCTATCCTCAGGTACCTATATATCCACAGTACCATGATTTGAAGATAGAGAAGCTTCCCACAAAGTACATACAAGACTTGATGGCAACTAAACTAAAAGAAGAAGATTGACTAGTAGAAAAAACTGAACATCTTGCTTTTGTAACAACCTTCTCCTTTCTTTATTATTGTCCCACGTGGGGAATTAGGAATAATCCTGAGAGGCTGAGATTTCAAGTCCTATACTTCCTGAGTTCTCATGCATTGTACTCCCCTGTTGGCAATGAATTATTACAACTCGATAAGATTTTAGAAAAAGGATTTACTGAGAAAGCATAAAAAGAAGAGTAATTACAAAACAATCACCGCAACCACACAAACTATGTCCAAATTTAAGGTTTGATGGTAGAAAAGGACATTTGTAGAGAATGTGGATGACCAGGTAGTCCTGGTCTCTGGTCTCAAACTCCTGGATCTGGAAGTCCTTTTCTCCTTTTGTGGAACACCATGAAGTTCCCTTTAGGTGTAGCTGTGGGCTGCACTCTGAGGATTAGTGCCTTTCTAGCATTCATAATCAACATTGCTCATTGATGTGGGATCATGTTCCCCTAAATTCTACCTGTCTTCAAAAACTGTCTTTCCTTTTCTGTGGTCCACCGCTACTGTTCTGATAAACTCCACTACCAAGGTCATCTGGGTATCTGTGCTCTCTTCTTAGAAAAATCATGCTTATAAGATGGGGAAAGAATAAACATATCCAACTAAGAGATAAGGCAGCCATTGTTCCTACCACCTAGCAGCTCATAGCTGTCTTACTCTTTGCTTGAAAGGAAAGAAAATGAAAGGGCTAGTGGAAAAGTGGATTATTCCTTTCCAGTTCAAGATCTAAAGAACCATTAGTCTTTTCAGCTACTCTGCCAACCAGAAGACTTCATCACCACACAATATCAAGTATGAGTCCCTTTCCTCATGAATGACTGGAGGGAAGTAGACACATCAATCCTGTACATGTGAAAACAAACAGAGAGTTTCTTCATATGACTAAAACGGGGGATGGGATATCTGAGACAGCCATTAGTTCCTCATTGACCAATTCCCCATTACACTTTCTTTCTACAAAATTGAAGGAAACAAAATAGAAGAGTGTAGGAATCTGTAATGAGAAAGTGTTTAAGTGAACCCATGAGGTAAAAGGAACCAGTATATTTACTCTTTTTTTTTTTCCTGGCTGTGTACTATAGTTTATTCATACACACACACACACACACACACACACACAAACACACACACACACACACACACACACACAAAACCTGCCTTAATAATGAAGAGATGGTGAAGGGAACTTTGAAGTTTAGTCACAAATATCAGGAAAAAGAAATGATTCATTTCACTGTGGTAATGACCAAACCTGAGCAGCACGTGATCTCAGTTCAAAATCTATGAGTAACCTCAAAATATAATTTTTAAAACTTAATTTCCACTTCACAATTAAATGCTGCTGAACAATAGAGTAGAAGGATAAAAGAAAACCTATTGAGGTGAACAAACAAAAATTAAAAGAAATTATCAACTCCTATTGAAAAATGTGTAAATGTGTAAATGCAAAATAGTTATTGTCATGCTGACCTAATTTATATTCATTATTTCCATACTAATGCTCCATAAAGCTATAATAGCAGATAACATTGAATTATATACAGATATATCTAGAAAATTATGTTCGTGCAGACTGAATAGGCTCAAGGAATGTTATGAAATGTATGGGCTCATGTGCTATGTAATTTTTTTCTTATTTAAATTTTAAGCCCAAGTGTTGAGACTGTCCAATGCAAATTGGACAGATAATTGAAACACGAATAAAATGTACTTTGACCCAGATTATCTGGGTAGTTATGCTAACGAGCATTTTGGCTTTCTTTTATTTTGATAATTTGCATGTAAAGACATTGACAATATGCACTTTACAGTAATGGGTGGATCTCTACCTACACATTTTAAACTGCTAGTCAACTTTGTTCTAAATAACTTATATTATATTATAGCATCTTTTTATTGGAATATTTGTTATGTTCCTAGTATGATTCATCCATTTTTTCCCTTGATTATCCAGATTGTGTGTGTGTGTGTGTGTGTGTGTGTGTGTGTGTGTGTTTTAATGTGAGGTACAGCAGGTAAAGAGGTCAACATTGTGTGCAGCCTGGAGTGAAGCCAATACTTTTCTGAATATAAGGTATATTTACACTTCTTCCCCAAACATCTCTCCCATTCAGAGAAGCCAGAGTTTATGACTAAAACGAGGGCAGAATACAGCTCAGCATTACTGCAGGAGCAGCAGGTGCTCATGCACTCAACTGCATTCCCTCTTACAGTGGATAAAGTGAACCAATGATTTAAGTATTCATACAAGGCAAAGAGATGTTACTACAATTATTTAGGAAACTGATATCTAGAAAGCTGAAATGCCCATCTGTAGCTTTCTCTGAATTTAGAAAGGGTTCCTCCCCAAAAAAGACACTTCAAATTTTGTAAAACTCTTCTGGTAGACATAGAATAAAGCAATCACAGGCTCCCTCTCTCCTTGCTTCCTGTTTTGTTGCTTTTGTGTTGTAATTCTAAAATAAATATCAATAAATCATTGTGGTTAGATACGCTAATATAGACAGAAATGTACTTGACTCCCTACAGTCTTTACAATTGGAGGGGACTCTGATTAGGATGCTTTACTTAATTAAGTGATATCTAAAGAGAGTTCTTCCCTCCATTTCCAGTTTAACTGCTTTATAAAACACCAACAGAGGAAACTCATTCTGTTGTTTTCTTTTCCGATTATACATGGCTTCTTCTCATTCATATTTCACAGAGCATAATCCAATTGGACATATAACCTTATTCACATTCAGACTAATTTAGAAAAGGTTTTCCTAACATCCTCCAGTCTCACAAATGTTGATTAATCTACATTTGTATGTAAATATATATAAGCATATGTGTACATATATATATATATATGGCTATATATTTCTTATAGAACCTATAATTTGTGAATATAAGTGACTCAAAAGACAAATTAGCACTGAGTCAAAATAACTAGTCTCTCTAAGCTTAGCTTTTTGAATATTGCTTGCTTTAATACTTATTTTCTTTGAATTTAAAATCATTCACTTAACTAACATGTATGATTAGATACCTTGAAAAACTATTTCTTTAAGAGGAAAACATCTAATAACAAACAATTGCTTCTTTATCAGATTTATCATTTATCGTTTACTTTATCATTTACTCATGAGGCACTTTTATTTTACTGAAAGAAGTCATTAAATTTGGATTGGCAATAAAAGCATGATTATATATGTTTTCTAAATAAATTGTTATTATGTTGTAGCTGAACACATCCATTTATTGTTTGTTTACCTATTGCTCAAATACATGTTTTATTCATAGATGTCTGGAAGAAAAAAATTTACTTGATAATCACATCCAGCATTTTTAACAAAGGGGATTATCATTTTATTAGTAAGCAAGTTTAAGCATAATTATTTCTTTTTTTTTTTCATTTAGTTAATTCAAACTTGTAGGAACCTCAGCACACATCTTTTGTTTCTAGCCCTGCTGTCTTTTATGCTTTTAATGTATGCATGCCTATCCAGTGATGGATAAATATCATTTTCTACAACATTTCATTTTTCTTTCCTAAACTTTCTTTCACTTTGGTTTCTAGTATGACAGTTTTTTGCTAGTTTTGTCTAATTATATAATGCACTAGAAAGAAGATTTGAGAGCAAGTGAAGAGAAAATTAATTATTCTATTGTACTTTAGAAAACATCTTTCTTTGGCTACATTTGCTTTATACACCTTGGTAAACACATTTACATATCCTTGAAATAAAGCTAACACAAAAGTATATATATGGTTGAGAATGTGGTTATTGCTTTATTTCTTAAGAATGTTGGTGGTGAAATTAATAAAACTTTACTGACACTGAAATATTCTCTTTATTTGGAAAACTTAAAACATTTGAAAAACATCTTGATAGTAAGTCAGAAAAAAAAATACCTAATTGATTTTTAAAGCTTTATTTCAACATATTAAAAAACAACCTTAAACTAGAAGTACTTTCTTAACTCAAAAAGCTTAGACTCAGTCAAATTTGCTGTAATTTCACTATAAAGTCCAGTAATGTTCTGTAAAAGCTATGACTTTGAATATACATTATAAAATTTTAAAAAATATTTCAACCTAATACAGCACAAAGTATTTAAAATGAATTTCAAGCTAATAAGTGGCACTTTCTATAGCTCATATCTAATATAAGATTGCTGATATCCCAAATTTTCTAAATTCCTAACTTCTATGGTGTTTGGTCATATAGTTAGCAAAGAATAAATCCTTAATTGATAGACTTAATTAGCATTTTTAGATTCTAAAAATTTTAACTACATCTCACTGACTTCAAACAAAATCAATATTTGTCACCATTCTGAAGTTACACAATTTTGGGGTACAATTTCCAAGTGCTTTCAGTTACTGCAACATTTAAAAGCCACTAGAATCTGTGAATACACATGCAAACTAAAATGAATTTTTAAAACACTGGTTATTTCATGTTTTTCCATCACATTTTTTTCACTGAATACAATCTTCATGCTAGTTCTGAAATTTTAATAATTTCATTAATTTTCTAATTTTGACTTCTAACATCCAGATATTTTTACAATTTAAATTACACATTACCCATGTTTGTATTGAACAAACATTTTACCAGATTTTTGAAAGTTCTTTTTTGTTTAAAGGGTGCCTTTGTTCTGAAGCCAAACATTCTCGTAAGGTCAAAAAAAATAGCAAGTGAAAAATAACGTGAACATTTTGATAAAGTTTTATATTTGTTTTCTATGTCAGTTTGTTTCCCTGAAATTAATGTGGTGATGGTGGGGGTCCCCTTAATGTATGTGTTTTTTTTTTCTTCTTCGGAGTTTAAAATGAATGAGAATTACATCTAATGGAGTGCCACTGAACTTAGAGCTACAACTGAATAATTATCTGAGAGAAGAATGTGAGTCCTATTTCACACAAACCAATTACTTTTTATCATGTTACTTTTCTCTCTAAGTTATTTGCTTTAAGAAAGAGTTATTTCAGTGAAAAATGTGCATAGTAATTGTAATAGGCATTTGTTACAACACTTATTTCGTATCATAAAAATAAACTAGGTGCAAAAAAAACCCCAACAATAACAGCTATTATTTATTTAAAATGTATTTTACAAGAGAACTGAGCATTTATACGTAATGTCCCCATCCTGACAAGGAAAGGTACCAATTTAAAACCATTTTAAATTCAGACACAAATATCACTTGATATCATTTTCCTTAGTAAGGAAAAATAATTTATATCTTTAGCCTAAACCTTTTATGTAACTACAAAATGCGGACTTAAGACAAATGTTTTGAAGCATTGAATTTTATTAGTTTTTTTTAGTGAAAAATATAGAAATACTTTATTTTTAAAAGACTACTTAGCTAACTTAGCAAATCTTTTCTAAGAAATGGAGGGGAGATAAACTAGAGAGCAGATGAATACTTGAAATTATTTAATATATTGCTTAGAAATAAGAATTGAATGTTTAAGCAAAAAAAAATAATAATTAGCAATCCACCGTTTAAGAAAATAATTCCCTACATGTTAAATGTTTTTTTTTAAGGCAACATATAACTTAGCTTGCATTTACTCTAAAATGTGTTTCATCCCCCCAACCACCTCCAATAGGACTGTTGGGTAGATTATCCCCCATAAGCAAGCAAGTCCCAGCATTTTATAAATAAACCTGTTATACCCATGTGATTTGAAGGGCACTTCTAAAATTAAACAGATAAATCATTGCACTAAAATTTTACAAGTATTCCTACCTGTTTAAAAAAAATTCCATTATCTGGATACCTTTAAATAATCTCTTAGGTGGTTAAATATAAATTTCCAAAAAGATTTATATTTTTCCCACTTCAAGTTAAATATATTTTTAAATAATCAATACTCTCATAGAGATTTTTAAAGCACCTCTGTTGCCCCACATTGAGTTGAAATGATGAGTGAAGCTTAATGGAAGAAACAAGGTAACAAAGAACTTGTCCAAAAAGAGAATATAATATAGGAAAAGGTCAATCAAATAAGCTTATACATAACAAATTATCCATAACCTTCACAGAAAGACAGCTTAGACATGCAAAACATGTTTTACCTCTGGAATAAATAGAACTAAATCAGATGCAAGGAATTTCCTCTAAACCAAAGGGCATGTAGAACTGTAGAAATTTCAAAGTACTAAATACTACTTATTCTTTAAAGGTATTTAGTGGGGCATAGATGCTCAAAGTGGTGAACTCAGTTCAGGATTCTGTTAATATGAAAATAATCATTATAATGCATCACTTCATTATTTATAATGCATTAAATTGAGCATTTTGTAATATAATGATATGGCAGTCCAGAAAGACAGTCATTTTCCATACTATATGATAATGATACATAAATATTATAATTGAATTAAATCTAAAATCAATTTTTAAAAATCAATAAAATTGTTTTTATTTTCTTGTAATAAAATGTTTAAAAAATATCAAAGTAACTATACAATGGCAATGAGTTCCTTTAAGAATCAAATAACAATACTCAGACTTTTAAAAATCTTATTTTCATATCAATTAATCAAAAATATTTATTGGAAGATGAATTAAAATATCACATTTTCAATGACTCAAATATTTATTTGCAGTTATTTCTGCATCAAGACTGTGGGAAATGTGTATTATGAAGATCAGATGGTGCATTGATGTTAGAAATGTGGCAAAGCGTCCTGTGTTGATTGATACTAATTAACTGCAATGCTCTTGTGTTCTCAGTTTTAGCAGGCACATACTATACAATGGCTTTTATTTTGAATTGAAAAGATTTTTACTTAGAAACAGCTGATCTCAATATCTACATAATTTTGGATTTAAAAAAAATCTGCAATATTTTCTTTGCCATGTTTAAAAAAAGGATAAATTTGAAAATATCTTTAAAGCATAAAGTGTAATCAGTTAAATCAACAGCACTCTTCTGGCCTTTCACATGTATTTTGCATGTTCTATAGTTCATGATTGCATTTTCAAACCACATTTAAATCCCTCTTTAAAAGTTATACATCAGAGAGAAGATTTAAGTAGGGAATTCTGAAAAGCAATTGAGAGCATGTAGTTAATTTTTAATTCCTCCATTTTTTTACAAGAAGAGTGTGAAACAAAAATGTTCATTCTTGCTGTCTCTGTGCTGAAATGTGGAACCCAAAATGAGAGAGATGGAAGTGTTCCAGAATTAAAAGTATTAAATAAAATTCAATGCACTCACATTTTTCTGATGGCTTAAACTCAAGAAGCACTGACAGAGAAATCATGAATTTTCATCAACTACACATCTTATATATTTTAAGATATATATGTTTTGATTTGCCCAAGGACGACTGTGCCAGGAACACGATTGTGATGTTATGTAAGTGTGCACTGAACTGCCAGAACCCTGGAATGAATATATATATATAATATATATATATTCATTCATATACATATATAATACATATATATTCATTCATATACATATATATAATACATATATATACATATATATATATATAAACTAATGTAAACAAGGCCCTTAGATAACAAAAAACAGGGGAATTAAATAATGTGATTTTCTAAAGTTAATGAAAAATTTTAAGCAGGAAAAAGTTTTAATTCCTAGCAAACCTAGTAAAAAATAGCTTCAAAGGTTACATTTTTTTACCCAGTCTGCATTCTGAGGGCATGATTTTTGAACTTCCAGTTGTATTACCCAAAATCGAAAAGTTGAAAATGCAACTAAAGTTGTAAAAACAAAACGCAAATAAATTTCTCCAAATCATCATGCCAAATTGATTAATCTTGGTCCTTCAATCCCTCTCCCTTTGGGGCAAAAGAAAAAAAGCCAACATCATAGAAGAAAACATGGTTTCAAAATTTTTCCTATCAATATTATTTTCAGGCAAATAAGTTAAGAACTAAATTTAACTCTAAATAAAGGGATCACTTTACTATATTTTTTCATTTTTCTAATAATCTCTTTTTATACAGGCATTCCAATATGAGATGGATAATGTATGCGCAATAATAATGGTCAGAAGCAAGAGGAAAGAACAGGTGAATTCTCATCCTCCAACCTCAGAGCAGAAAGAACCTAAAGATCATTTAGCCCAACACCCTCATTTTACTGATGAGGACATTATCCAACAGTAAAGAGCCAGATATCTGAAGAAACAGAACTAGATCCCAAGCTTCTAACATCCTTTATTCCATATTATCTCAAAATGACTTCAGCAAGACAGCATAGAAGGTAAGTAAACAGTTTGCAGTGTCCCCTTTCTATGGGAACTGTGCACAAGGGGGTAGGAGAGAGAGGTGTGAAAGAAATTAAGTCAATAATCTTTACCCAGCATGAATAATCAATCTCCCTAATTCAATGGTAAGTTATCTTAAGACTTCACTCATGGCCAGGGACTATAACTACTCCTGAAAGTATTTTCATAGATTTTTCTTGCATAGTCCTTTTTTAAAGATATTTTCTTTTCACCCAATGGACAATGTAGTCTAATAAATTCAATACTAGATTTATTATAAGAAAGCCCTAGGTTTGAATTTTTCTGCCACTTACTAGCTGTGTGATCATGGGCAACCCACTTAGTCCTTCTGAGCCTCAGTTTCCTCATCTATAAAAAGTAATACTACAAGTAATGATGTTTATATTACCTACCTTACAGGATTGTTGTAAAGCGTAAAATGAGCTATTATAGGTAAGATAGGGCAGCTGGCTGGTGCAATGAATAGAGCACTGAGCCTAGAGTCAGGAAGATCTGAGTTCCAATCTAGTCTCAGATACTTACTAGCTGGGCAAGTCATTTAACCTGCTTTGCCTCAGTTTTCTCATCTATAAAATGACCTGGAGAAGAAAGTGGCAAGCCCCTACAGTATATTTGCCAAAAAAAAAAACAAACATACTGGTTCTTTACTGTTAAATAATTTTAGAACTGTGCCTCTATCCTGTGTACAAAATCAATTTTTGTTGGATGCTTATGGAGAGTAAGTAATTTGGACAGCCTTGGGCTTTTTTATTATTATAATTATTTCTGAAACCCCTTTCTATGAATCTAACTTCTGAAACTCTCTCTAATGACTTACAAGTTGATCTAAAAAATAGGTAGCAAAATCACAATTAAATGTTAATAAAGTGGTCCTTGGATCAATGATGGATGACAATTTCAGATATTAGTGATGAGGTCTCCCTCACCTTTCTATAGGATCCTACTAGTTGCAGAGACTAAGATAAAGGAATCCCTCCAGCACACCAAGGATATAAATCTATATTTGTAGGTAAACAGAAACTAACGTCAATATTTTTCACTTTAAAATATTTAGTAATTTAGTAATAATAATAATGTTGCCTGAAATTTAGCAACCTAAAAAAATCCTTTGCCAGAATCATGGCACATACCGTTTTGGACATTGTATCTCTGGTACTCCAAGAGAAGTTGTAGCTAGTGACAGCCTTCTTAGTCAAGCTCACATTTTCCATCCGAAAGAAAGTCTACCTTAAGACTTTGCAAAGTAAAACATTTAACTTCAAGAGCTGAAACCAAGAATTTGTTGGGGGCTTCCAAGATCTTTTGTCCTATTGTATAAAGATAGTACATTATGAAAGGTAAACATGAGGACAGGCATCAAATACAGTGGAATAATTAGAGAGAGTATTGTGAAATAGTTGTTCTGTGAATGATATATATCATTCCATAAATCAGGTTTAGCCAGTCTCCCTGCTGGACAATTACTGCTTCATCAGGCCCAATAATCCAACCTCTTTGCTGTGCCCCACCATTCTAAAACTCTGATTCAGGTATGAAGGGAAAAGCCTTTCATGGAGGTAAGGGTTTGGTGACAGGTAGGGAATGAAAGTCATCTAAATGGCTCAGTGGATAGAATGCTGGTCTTGGAGTCAGGAGGAACTGAGCTCAAATGTGGCCTCAGACACCTACTAGCTGTGTGACCCTGGGCAAGTCACTTAACCTCTGTTTGTTCTAATTCACCAAAGAAGAAGATGGAAAACCTCTCTAGTGTCTTTAGCAAGAAAACCCTTCGGTTAGTATTGGATGCTATAATACACAGGGTCATGAAGAGTGGGACATGACTAAACAACAACTAGGGAATGGGGGGGGGGGAGGCAAGTATGATTCCAAGAACTTGACTTAACCATAAAAATTCTTAAGCATACCTTTTTTTTTTTTTTTTTTTTTTTTTTGCTTTTTGGAGGGCGATTGGGGTTAAGTAACTTGCCCAAGGTCACATGGCTAGGTTTTTGTTTGTGTGTGCGTTAAGTGTCTGAGGCCGGATCCGAACTCAGGTCCTTCTGACTCCAGGGCCGACGCTCTATTCATTGCGCCACCTAGCCACCCCTTAAGTATACCTTTTAATCTGAGGTCATGGAAATGTTGATATAAGAGGTCCCCTAAGGCCCCTCACTTAAGATACTTGAGAAATCTTATAGAAATATGTGACGTTATTATAAGCCAAATAGAAGCTTTAGTTTTTAAACTAATTTCAGATAAATTATTTCCTCACTTGTAAATCTAACTTATGTTAAGACTGAATACCTTTTTCAAAGAACTAAACATACCTCCTTATGTTGTCAAATTCTTTCAAACATATAGTTGAAAGAGAAAATTGTGTTGTTCTAGCATATCATCCAGGGAGAGCTACCTAGCTGCACTGGGCCTGGAGTCAGGAAGACATGACTTCAAATCTGGCATCAGAAACTCATTAGCTATGTGACCCTGGGCAAGTCATTTAACTCTATTACCTTTGCCAAGAAAACTCCACATAAGGTCACAAAGAGTCAGACATGACTGAACAACAGCAGTATACCACCTAATATCCTTTTTGATGACTGAATCTCTTTCTATAAGGCAAGTATAACATTTGAAATATCAATGGATCAAATTATGTGATTTATCAGCAACAGAATTATAACAGGTTCTCTATTTTTTCTTCGAAATGTGAGGATATTGTTTTGCTGAAGTAAATTCAGAACTGTCATTTGGAAAAGAAAAGAAAAATTTTTCTTGGGTATTTACTTGGGAATGTTCAGGTTGTTATAAAGCCTGTGACTGAGACCACACAATGGATTTCAGTCTCAAAAAATAACATTTTTTTCTAATAGCAATATGTCACAATTTGAATGACTTTTTAAAAAGAATGGAGTTTGGACATTTTCACCAGAAGAGGTAGGCATAACCCAAAAGGGATAAGGGATTTATACTGGGGAAAAGCCAAAGATAAGATTAGTAGAACACATGTGAATCTGGATATGTGGAGGTATTACAAACTGGCTAATCCCTAGGAGAAGGGAGGTCTTGTGAACTAATTTCCACTGAATAAGATTCGTGATTTCCCCCCCCCCCCTTTCAGACTTCTTTCCTGTAGTACAATGGGTACTGATATAATTTGTAGGAATTTTAAGTCTAAATGTAAAGAAAAGAAAATCTCTCATATTTTGTGTGGAAATTGAGCTCTAACATATGTATGTACATACATACATAAATTCATACATGCATACATACATGTAAGCATTGTGGTATCATATCACTCTTTAATCTGCATCCTTTTGTAGGAAGGCATAGAGAGAAAGGCTAGAAATTATGATCTTATCATCAACCACTTGATTATCATCTAAGCCTTGAGTATCATCATTCCAACCCACTGAGAATTTTGGAATTTTGTCTCCTTCTACCCCCCACCTCCCGCCAAAAAAAAAAAAAAAACATGAAGAAAAAGGTGCTGACAATCTTAATCTATCTTTAATTAACAAATACTACAACTGTAGGATTTCATAAGTAAATACAAACCTAGAAACTCTATGAGGTGGTATATGGATTTTTGCTGCTCTTTGTACTCTTAGACAAAATCCAGGTTTTGATTTTCTTAAGGGATTAAAGCAATTTACTCATGCCGAGTTCACTCTGGTGACTTGTTAAAAATGCCAAGTGATAATTTGGGGTATAGGGAAATAACATGAGTTCTTTTTGCATATTTATAAAATAATATCTTTTCTATTCTGTGTTATGGACATTCTCTTCCCTTCTTAAAAGAATTTGGAAGATTATTCAACATTCAACATTGTTTAAACTATAAGGGACAAATTTCTATCTAATTTTTACATGCTTTTCCTTCTTCAATAATTTAGGTGACTAATGTCTATCTACATTGTGGATAAGTATGACAATGTAACAATATCATAATTTTGACATTTTTAAAAATAGGGTCTTTTTAACCTCATGTCTACATACATTATAGAAGAATAAAAAGAAAGTACACTATTCATCTAAAATCGATATTACTAGCCTTCTGTACCATTCACAATTGTAAACTATGATTTTTCCCCTTCTTTTCAGAAACTGCTAAAAAAAAAAAAAACCCTCCCTGCATGAAGAGAAATCAGTGTAGGTGTCTTTATCAATAGTTTGTCTACTTTTAATAATGTGTACAAGAAAAATTTATGGATTTAATTTAATTGGTGATACCTAATTATATATTTAAAAACCACCTCCTCTATATGAACAATATATAATAAAGAGACAATCCCTGAGCACAGAAAAAACTAAAGAGTCTGTTTCCAAGTTAGAATTCTATTGATGAAAGGAGATTGATGAAATAATCATTTGCAACCAATCATAACCCAAGTATTCTTTGACTTATCACTGTCACTATATTAGTAACTTATCAATAATATAATCTTTGGACTTCAGTGCCTCCAAGATTCATATATGTCAAAAGCCTTTTTTCCCATTGTGGTAGAGGTAGAATAGAAAATATTTATATTCTGATATTCTCTTTTCTTATGTATATAAAAGACATATTGTCGATGGGACCCTAGTCCTATTGATCTTCAGAGAATTGGATGCTTAATTACCATAAAAGTAAAAAAAAAATTAAGCCTTTTAAATCTCTATCATACTCAATTCATTAATAGTGGATATGCTCCAAAGTTGCCTTTAAACTTTTTGCCTTTTCTATTACTATTCATCTTGAAAAACCATTACTATTTAATCTTCCTTGAACTTTTCTCCTGTTAGTAGCATGAATCTTATTCCTTCAATGTCCAGTTTAAGAACAAGGTATGTCCAATAGTTAATTCAGGAAAAAAAAAAAACTTGAAATTTCCTTCACCTGAATAATTTCTTATCAATCCTTTGCCTGCCTCTAAATAACTAGAAATAAATCCTTTGGCTCTATTTTATACTAAACAACTCAAAGATTGGAAATTGCTCAGTGAGTGTGCTAAAATGTGCTGCTGTTATTTTTTTAATCTTCCTATTTTTTAATAGAATGGTCAAATCACCAAATTTTATATTTGGAAGATACCTCAGAAGCCATATATCTAGTCCAACCTGTAACTGAAAATGCATGTGCCCAGTGAATGTTCACCTGTCCCCTGCTTAAAGGAACACATTTTCCCCAAAAGTAAGTGATTTAGCTTTTGAATAGATTTGGTTTTAAAGAAAGGCTTTCTAACATGTAACAAGCCTGACAAGACTTCTTGCAACTTCCACCCATTTCTCCAGTTTCTACTATCTTGGGGTCATATAGAACAAGACTAATCCCTCTTCCACATGGTCCTGCAAATTGCTAAAGCACTGCTATCATAACCCCTAGTTCTCCCTTCTCCAGGCTAAATATGGTTTGTTCTTTTGAATGATCCATATATGGTGTGTAATCAAATCCCTTCACTATCTCACTAACCCTCCTCTGTACACTTTTCAGTTTATCATTTCCTTCCTAAAACGTGACATTAAAAGTGGGCACAATTCTCCAGATGTGATCTGACCAGGGCAGAATACATTTGTAGTATCACATTCTTATTTCTAGAAGCTCTACTTCTCAATTTCAATTTTCATTAATTCTCCAATAATACCTATTGCTCCTTCCAACAAAACATATGGACTGAAAAGTATCTAAAGGAATGACTAAATTGTTTGCCATAGGTTAGAGCTGCCAGCTCTTTAATAACAGAAGCAGTGGCATTCATATTACAGAGATACTCACAAAAAGGAGAATAAAAAATATTCTATACATTTTAAGGCAGTATAGTCTACAATTTCTGAAATGGTTGACAACTTTAAAAGGATATAATCCATTAGTTGTCAAATCTCACCTATAAATTATCTGCATTAGAAAGAATGTTTCATGTTACTCAGTAGCTGTGAAGAAATCATGTGGTATTTAAAGGTTTCTATTACCAGAAATATTAGGTAATAAAATTTACTGTTGCCACTGTTACATTGACATTCTGTTATAATTCATACTCAAATGCAGACAAATTTAGGATTGATTTACACTAGTGATTCTCAACCAAGAGATCCTGATCTACTGATAGATTTCAAAAGCACGTCATTTGTTATTCATTTATTCAATGGACAAACATTTGTTAAGTAGATGTCAGGTGTTCAGGAAGATACTATGTGTAGATAAGATAGTTTCTGTTCTTATGGAATCTATCTAGATAGGGGATTACAATATTACTAAAATAGTATTCTTTTTTATCATCTCACACCTTCTTTCCGAGTTTTCCCAAGATTCCTGTTTTGGTAACAGTGCTCCCTCTCCTGCTCGCTTTATCACCCCTCCCCCAAATATAAACATCTACATTCCTAGCAATATACACATACACAAACATATATATGGAGAGAGAGAGAGAGAGAGAGAGAGAGAGAGAGAGAGAGAGAGAGAGAAAGTACTTAGTACCACCTCTGATTTAGAAATATTGAAATATCAGGATCTGTTCAGCTACTCACTGCTGGATTTGTATAGGAATTAATATTTGCAAAATTCTTTCTCCTTATTTAGTAATTATAATTTGCAAGTGAAGGTAGATTCAATTTTCATTACAATGGTTACAAACTATAATATAATAATAATGAAAAGTCTGCAATGCTAGATAAGTTGAAACATGGAAGTATTACATAAAAACAAAGAATTAGTTTACGATATAATGTACAGAAAACTACCCTCCAGTAGGAAAGTCCTATGTTTGCTTTGCTCTTCTAACATATGCTGAATATATGAATGCTGGCAAGTTAACCTTATTTGAATTGGTAGAATGAATTCCCTTACTAGCTGCTCCCTAAAGCAATAAAATTACAAGCCTAGGTCAAAGGAGCCAAACATGTGTAACACACAACCATCTCCCTAAACAAAATCCAACCCAAATAGTTTCTGGAGCTTCAAATAACAAAATGTTGCTTTTATTTATGTTGTTTGTTATGTTATTAATGTCGAAAAGCAACTCAGTTCAAAGATCTGTAGGGAAAAAAAACTAATTAGGAACAAATATGTTTATCAGTGGAAAGAAGGAAACTAGATTCTTTCCTTGCCTCCCGGATAAAAGGGAGCTTTGGTGAGATTAAAAAAAAAAAGTTAATGAATTAAGCAACCTATAAAGAAGTATGTTTAAGGAAAAGTCTATTAAACAATCTAACTTTCTGGCAATCACCCAAACTTTGAAGCCTGAAAAGAAAAGAGGCAAACTTCAAACCTTTGAAAACTTTAAAAATGGCTGACTGCTCCCCTTCCTTTCTATCCCCATCTCGCCCCCCTCCTGAATTCTGGAACAGAGCACTTTCTGGACTAATGTTGGGACTTAACATTCTACGGACCAGTGGGCAGTATTTCCTATCCAAACAAAACACTGACCTGGGGCCTGTAGTCACCTGAGAGGTAAAAAAGTGAATGGAGAAAGAACAAGAGAGAGCACTGAAACAAGGATATGGGGCTGTTGGAGCATGTGAAAGTAAGGGAGGGCTCTTGGACCTGCAACCCGTTGCAATCGAGGTGAGTGAGGAGTAGGAACAAATAGGCTGACAGGATGCGGTTAAGCATTACAAAAGGCTGTGCGGTAGCTTGAAGGGGTCTTGAAGGCAGCTGAGTATGGAAACCGAGGGGCCCCCTGTGAACGCCAGTTCAAAATGGATTTGGGACAGAGGCACAGTCTTTCTCTGGACGGCTTTGCGAATTCCAAAGGCCTAAAAAGGTCTGGTGCTAAAACAGCATCGTCGGAAGTAAAATGAGAAACTTCCTAAAAAAAAACAACTGAGTGCACCCGCCATTTCTCTCTCGTCCCACCTTTGTGATGATTTATATCAAAGAGTGTGGGAAAATAAAGTTTGCAAGTAACTGCTTCTGAGCTGGCCAAGAATTTTGAGGGATGGATACACAGACGCGGCGACCATCTCTATAACTCATACTCTTTATTCTAAAAATTAGCTATTTAAACTTCCTAAATGGGAGGTTAGATTAGTTAAGGTAAGTATGCAAATAGCTTATGATGTGAAGCACCCCCCCATCTCTCAAGATACTCTTCTCTCCTCCCCACCCTATATACACATTCTTACTCTCGCTCCCCTCTACCCCAGTTAAAAAAAAAGGGGGGGGGATCGAAAGTATCCAGAAGGGCAGGCGGCGGCTTCTCTTTCGGATAGCTCTGGGAGCTCCCGGGCAGAAGTTTGGGATTAGGACTGGAGAAGCAGGCGGGCTGTGATCAGGACAGAGGAAGGCTGCTGCCTAGGTTGCTGACTCAGAGCGCAGGGAGGCGAGGATTTAGAGTCAACTCGGCTTTGAACTGCCACCTTTAAAGACAAAACAAAACAAAAAAAAACAACAAAAACAAAACAAACAAACAAAAAAAAACCCGCACTACAAAGATTACATTGTAATTAGCATTGAGTAACCTAAATTCAGTGGAGAGGAAAACCCACACACATCTGTGCTTCTGTTTAAGGAATGTGTCAATTGCTTGGGAAGAAGAAGAAGAGGAAAAACAGCATTGAAAAGCAGATAGTTGGGTTGTGGAACTGACTGGCGCGGTGGGCTTCTCAGAGGGACGGTATGGGAAAGGGGTAAGCAGAAAGGTGGCGGTGGTGAAGCAAAGGAAGCAAGATTGAGGAGAAGCCGTAAAAGCGTGCCCCACTCCCAACCCCGGCTCCAGACCAATTTGGGGCCATTATGATGTAGTTTTCCCCCAATGACCCGAATTAAGTTCCCCACAGTTTATATCCAGTATAAGCGACCGATAGCTGAAGAAAGGAGTTATTTAAAGGGGTCGCCAGGGGGAAAGAACCACAAAGAAACAAATATATTTGAAAATGCCGTCATCACCAAAACTCTGAAGTTTCATTCCTGCAGGTCTGACTTTAAAGCTGTTTTTTTTTTTAATGGGGGTGGGGGAGGTCTATATTCCTCTACTTTTAATTGAAGTAAACACAGTGTAGCAAATCCTAACTCAAATATGATTGCGGTGAGATTAGGGTCTAATTGCTTAGGGTTCAGGTGGAATCTGCGGGCTAAATCCTACAGGGCCAATCTGAATCTCCCAATCATTCTGTCAAAAGGAGAACGATGAGAGCCCACACGCTTCCTAACAAGTCATTTTTAACAGTTACAAGCTTCGCACAAAGACCACACAGGGAGTCTAAGAGATGCAAATCTAATCTCTGGTCATTCTACGGGGCTTCCACAAAGATGTACTAAACCCTAATAGAAAAGAAATCAGTTCTCTGTCACTAGCCCCTGGTAAAATCTATTAGAGGATGTACACGGCTGCTATCTACAGCAGTTGCTATAAAGGTTAAGGACAAGTACAAATAAAAGGGACCCCATTTTTTTGGTGTGAAATACTTGGAGAAGCTAACCCCAAATGAGTTCAATGCACAGCGACGCATTCAATTTTGTGATGGAGATGGGAAAAAGAAAAGGAAAGAAAGAAAACCAACAGTCAGACTTAAATATCTTGATTTCTGGATTTCAGGAGATGAACTAAGATAAACATTTTTTTTTCCGTAAAATTGAGAAATATTGATTTTTTGATTACACACAAAAAAAGATGTAAGGACATGAAAGGACTGGTGGTGGTAAAGGAGAAGATGACTGATTTCCCTAAACTGTCGGAAGTACATCCTCAGCAACTTATTATACCTCCCACAGGCAGAGGAAAACCAGTTTCGAGACTGAATTTTAAATGTTCGAATCACTCTAGCAAGGCATGATCTTCTTTTCAAAGCCAACCAGTTTCTGAAGGTAAACTACCTACCTAGTGTCCTCAACTAAGACGATAGAAGGAAAAAGGTCGCTCCCCTACAGGGCAAATACCACCCCCTTGACACTTTGACACACTGTTTTTCTTTTTCTTTTTCTTTTTTTAAATTTCCCAGCCATATGTCACTCAAGCTAAAGAATTGCACTCCCTTCAGAATGAGCTGAAAAGATGGTTGAGAGAGTCTAGCTGGCCCTCTCTCTCTCCCTTCCCCACAGCCTCTTCATAGTAGGTTAAGCCCAGGCAGTGCAGATAGGGACAGAAAACTACGTTAGCTTTCCCGAGTGTGCGGGTGGGGGGTAAGGGAATTGGAGGTTGGTGGGGGGAGGGGTGAAAGTGTCATAGATTTCGGCAGAAATTCAAGGCTATTCAATCTTTACCTTCTCTGAAGTATCCCTTCTGAAGTAACTTATAGGAAATAAAAATACCAGGGTGCTAAATTTTTTGAAAACATAGCTCAGTCTTTATGTAATTATTTTAAAATGTATTGAAGCAAAACTTCTGAATTCGGTTAGCTCGGCTTAAATTTTATGACCCAATGCAGAACCAGATAGAGACCCATAAGTAACTTTACATATAGTCCTAGGGAAAAAAGAAGTGTATTTTGGTTAAGTTATTTACACAGATTCAGGTATTATTGGGTGATCAGATCAAAGCCTTCAGTGGCAATATTATTAAAACACTTAGAAAAAATATGTGAGTAAATTTATGTGAAGGAAAGAAAGCTCTGGATTTAGGCTGTTTCCCTCCCCGCCTTGACCAAAGGCACTGTTCTAGCCTCAGTTTACAACTCACTCATCTTCCTTAAATATTGTTAATTCAGTTTCCAATTCAGTTCAATTATATATATATATATATATATATATATATATATATATATATATATATATATATATATATATATATATTTAGAGCTTAGATTCTAAGACAATAAACTACAAAAAGGGTACTACTCTACATTGGTAGAGGGAGTTTCTGGAAATCACAAGTCCAATGCTTCTGAAGTTTACTGTATGTAAACGTGTCCCCACTTAGCCAGCAGGCCTAAGGCCTAAAGAATAATTCTCCTGGGATAAATACATTTATCTATCTGAAAAATGATTTTGCTTCTAGAAGTGCTTTCAATAAATTGGAATTCAGATGCAAAATACTTTGAGGATTCTAAAAACTAAGGGATTAAAGCAAAACACTTCTACCAGAAATCAGGAAAGTATCCCTACCAGATCCCCCCCTTGAATTTTTCTTTCTTTTTAAATATTTTAAAATTATAATCAGTGAGTTAAAATTTGTGAATCTCCCTAGTTAATTCCCTTCAAGCTTTGAGCTCCTAGCATACCCAACACTCTTTCAAAGCAGCATCAACACAAATGATGCATCAGTTTTCAGGGATTGAGATCATGCCATTTCCTTCTCTCCAAACCCTCTCAATACTGAGGAACCAAAGATGCCCTCTTCCCAGTTTGGGTAAAAAAAAAAAATGTTGACATTTTCTTTGCCCAATACAGAACATTGAGTTCTCAGCATAAGAAAATAGTTCCATTGAAGTTTCTGAAAGATATCCAAATTATTTCCTTCCTCATTTCTTACCCTCACTTCATCACGTATCAGGCATTTTTGTCTTTTATCTGGTGGGAGGAGATGTGAGTTAATAAGTTCATCTAGGGCTAGGAAGATCGGGTCTGGGGTTTCTGGAGATCACAGAGGCCAGTATGGAGGACACATTTGAAATTGTGAAAGAACTAAAAAGATTGAGAATGGTCCGAATCACTAGTCATGAAACCCTTCATAGTCAACACATGGAAACAGTAAAAGCACACCAAGGAATTTCACATTTCTTTCTCATTTCCTTTCTTGCCCAAGTGAGTTATTCTTTACCATCAGTTTTCATTAATTTAGTTCTTCCAATTCTCTCTTCCTCCCCCTCTCTTTCTTCCTCCCCCTTTCTTTATGTTAACTTTGACCTTCATCTATCCCTATTAACTATTTAACTAAGTTATTATATGTGCCTCAGGGGGCTATCACATTTTAACTGGTCAGTACATGGAACTTTAGTTGTCCGTCTAAATATTTACAGACCAAAATGAAATTTGCATGGATAAAGCTCAGTTATAGTATCTATGCCCCTCTAGGAAGGAACAGCTGAGTAATGAAGGATCGAAAACTAAAATTCTTGATCTTTGAAATAAGGGAATGAAGAAAAATCAGAAAAGACAGATAAAGAATTAAAATATTTTAAATGAAGTTGAATGGATACTATTAATTACAAATTCAAGAAAGTCCCATGTGCATTGAGGTAAAATAACTGGCATTTCTATTGTATTAATATTCCCACAGTAGTATAAAGAGAATTTTCCTCACAATAGCACTGTAAGATTAATACTATATTAATTTTACTATCTGTAAAAGTACAAATGAAGAAACTGACACTCAAAGAGGTCAAATGATGAGGTCACATAGCTCCAAAAAGTTTTGAGCCAGGGTACACAAAGGTGTTCTGACTCAAGCCCAGTCATCACTTCACTACATTACTATATATGTATTTTTTACTTTTTATTATCTAACGTATATTACATATACCCCCAAATGTATATGTACTATATACTAGTCATGTATGTGTAGGAGTATGATATGTGGTTATTTGACTCAGTTTATTAGAACCCAGAGCTGAAGTGGAGGATAAGAAATCATAAGCTTCCTCTGACACAAGGCTAAAAATGTATTAAGTTGATTTGAAAATTTATGACTGTATGGCAATTTGCTATGACAGAAAGATGTGGATTCAGGAAAAGTGATTTGAGTCTCAGCTCAACTACTTCACAGCTGTTTGACTTTAGGAAAGTTATTCAACATTTTTAAGTCAAAGATTTCTTGTTTATAAAATAGGAATGACAAAACTGGTCTTATCTAATTGTTGAGAGAATCAAATACAATTGCATATCTTTTCCTAGTAAAATATGCATTAAAAAAAACTACATACTGTAAAGTCACCAACTACTATCAACACTCTCAAGAAGGAGTGGGATCAGTCCAGAGAGTATGAATACATTTGAGCAAATCCATCACCTTTGCCCAACAAACAACACTAAGCTTACCCTCCCCAGGGAGAGTTAATACATTCATTTTTATCATACATGGTACAGGTCATCTCCATATGTGAGTATAAACAACAAAAATCTTTTAAATTACATACACACAACCAAGGATGTTGAAACCTGGCCTCATCAATAAGTGAATTTTTGGGTGCAGACATTCTGAATTCTGAGAATCCAAATCTGCTGTATGGTAGCCGTGGATGTAATTTGCTACTTCCAGCTACTCTCAGACAGGCCAGAGTCTTCAGACAAACCCTCTAGCCCTACTCTTCTATCTATTAGTACCCTCACCAGTGCTCACTGAGAATAGGTGGACATTCTGCCAAGGCAAGTATAGAAGAAGTCCAAATTAAAACAAAACAAAACAAACAAAAAAAGACCTATCACCACTAAAAGCTAGTACATGAAACCCACTCCTGTGGGTAACCTACGGGACCTGTACATTAAAGAAATTTTTACTCTTGTTCCCTCCAATATCTTCTTGCATCTGTGAAACAATGTCCTGTCTATACAAGAAAACAAAAAGATCAATTGACTTGCTGTGAGAAAATGTTTTAACACTTTCTGGTTAGCCAAGAGATCTGGGGTCAGGTAGGTGGTTGATTGAGATGTTAATAGAGTGCTTAGCAGAAGAATATAGTTCCCAAATGTTGCTTCTTATTAATAATAGTGGCTATTAAAACAAGTTTTCTACAGAAGTGAACAAACAGGGAAGTAGGAATTGGGCACAGACTTTTTTGTTTCTTCTCCACACATATTTTCTCCTCTGAACTAGAATATCATCATCATCATCTGGATCATTATAAAGGGAAGGAAGGAAGGAAGGAAGGAAGGAAGGAAGGAAGGAAGGAAGGAAGGAAGGAAGGAAAGAAGGAAAAGAAAATACAGTTACTTCTAAGTATGCCTCATTTACCTTGAGGATTCCAGTTCCAGATGTTTGATGAATGACTTCACTTTTAAAGCAGAGAAGAGGTACTATTAAACAAGGATAAATGCTATTAGATTGTGCATCAACTAAGAAGTAAGTCCCTCAGATATGTGTCCTTTAGTGGACCTTTTGTTTTTTGGGATTTTTTTTTGTTTTTTTTTTTGTTTGTTTGTTTTAAGGACACTATATACTATTGTATATGCTTGAAAAAGTAAAATTTCAGGTCAAATTTTGAATCTTCAATGTGCCTTGAACCATAGAAAAAATACAATACAATGACCTATTTAACTCAGAAAAAAAGCAAAAGAAATAGGAAGAGTGCTCTCAAATGAAAAAAAACTATTTAATCTTTGTGAAAACTTGTTCATTTTTCATTCTGTGCCTTCTCATCCTCAGAAATTACTTTTTCTATGGTTGTTGTCTCTATTGATTTGTGTACAACACTGAGTTGGAGTAGCCCAGAAAAACAAGATGCAGTTAAATGTGGCCTCTGAATATTGTTTGCAGCTGAATGTCTTTTTAGACTATGAAATTAACTAATATGATGAAATAGGAGATAGAATTCTGTAACATATCTTGGATAAAGGGTTTGTATTAGTATTTATATATGCTGAGAGGGTAAAGTGTATAGCCATGTCTAAAGGAGGGTGGGGAGTTCAAACAGGGGAGGACACAAAACAAAACAGAGCAAAAAAAAAAAAAAACAACCCACAAACTTCTGAATTCCAGTCTCCAAACTTTTGACTCAACCTCCTGACTCAACACTGGAGCTGCTATAATTCACCTCTTTTTCTATCAACTATATCTCCTGAAAAATCATCACTGGATTATTGGAAATCTCTTGAGATAGAAAGGCAAACCCATCACTTTGTCAGATTCTGAATGTTTCTCAAGGGATCTTTTCTTTTCTTTCCTTTCTCTCCCTCCCTCCCCATCATCCAATCTCCAGCCCCTAAAAAGGACTCTGAGCAGTGTCAGGACTGCCTGTACTCTTTCAGTTTGCATCTGTGTATGGTCCCTGCTATTTTTAGCCCCTGCACAATGTTCTTCAGGCGGCACTTACTTTAAAAACAAGTTAGCATTTTCCACAAAATGATTTACCCAGTGTACTCTTGATTAAATGACTGTTAACCCTAAGAGACGAGAAGGACAATCAACATGCTTTTTTCAATCACCATTCTTTCTTTCTTTTTTTTTCCACCAGGGAGTCTCACTGTGGGTCAAAGCTTTGCTTTCTAAAGCAATTAAGTCATATTTTCAAAAAGAATATTAGATTAAAAATACATCGTGATTAAAGCACAATGTAAAGGGTCTGAAACTGGAAGAAAATATTGAGTGCTTGTCTACAGATTCTATCACCTATCATCTGTTCTGAATGCGTTCTGAATCTTTCAGTGTGTCCAGCTCTTATGATTGCAAATGGCCCTGTTTTCAAATGGAAATAAGACTCCCAAACTGATTATGTGTATTGAATCGGAATCACTTACTGGATGCTCTTGTTTAAAATGTATTGAAAAAAAAGGGGGGGGATGATGGCTGCAGACCTCTGTAGCCAGCTCCTTCTCATCTCAGGGAGGTCGATCTATTTTCAACTTTTCGCCATCTGACTACGTTTCAGCTAGATAATTATGAGACCTTTGTGTTACACACCCAACACCAGCAATGCACATATACACACATCATCTCTTGTGTTCCACCCCCACATTTCCACACTAAAATCACCACCCACTCAGAACACATACACATAAATATACTGTGAACAGACCCTGCCCTAACATATAACAAAACTGCACAAACACAGCCCTTCAGATTGTACTGCTCAACTTTCCAAAATTGAATTCTGTCTCTTGCCCTCTCTCTGTGTGTCTCTGTTTTTCTGTCTCTTTCTCCCTTTGTCTCTGTCACTCCCTCTTCTCATCTTTCAATGCTCATGTAACAGATTCACATATACTCACAACCACCCACCTGAGTAAAAGAACAAAATTAGGACCTACAGTAAGATTAACTCCTTAATTAAAAAAAATAACAAAACCTTAAATCATTTCAAGTATATTTAACAATTAGCTCTGTTTCTCTTAATATTTGTGCATTCTTATTTTTTGATTGGCCATATTTCAAGAATATATAAGAATCAGCATGTTATAGATTATCTCAGAAAAAAATATTTTTCTCCTTAGCCAAACCAAGTTCTACATCTGTGAAAACATAATATTATATGAGTGTGTGTTTGAATGAATCACATTTAGACCATTTTGAATTTGAAATGAGTCCAACAGAAAATGTGCAGTGTTATAAACAGATACTGGTGTTTTTATCTTAAGTCTGATTTCTGTGTGAGCTGTGGGGTATGACACGTTCGGTATAATGATTACAGGCAGTGCTTATGTGTATACTCATGCAGGCACAATCAATTCGGCACTGAGATTGAAAGAGAAAAGTGATCCAAGCTCCAGCTTTGACCTACTGTTCTTGGTGGTGGTGGTATGTAAAATGTTCAGTAAGTATTCTTGCAAGGTGTGTGTGTGTGTGTGTGTGTGTGTGTGTGTGTGTGTACACACATTCTTGTTTGCATGTGGTGCCAGCATATTGTTCTTCATTTTTGAGTTCTTTCAGAAACAGAAGGAGAAAATGTTCTCAACTCAGCACACCCAAATCTATACTGTCCCAGCATAGCCATAACAATGATTCATCTAGCAATATGATATGGGAGATAGGTCGAGTGATTGAGTTTATAGAATCTCTGTTTAGCTTATATTCTACTTGGTCCCTAAAAAGGTTTAAATTCTCTATCGCATGCACTTAATAAAAGCTAGGACTAGAAAGAATCACTAACTTACCCAGAGGATACCCATCGATTCACACACACACACACACACACACACACACACACACACACACACACACACTTCCGAGTCATTACCATCTCTTCTTGTAGTTTGTCCTGTTAGCTCCTAAAGCAATAGTGAGCAGCCACTTCCAGAAGAATAAAAATCTTTTGTATTTTCATGCCATTTAGGTAATCCCAGCGTTTATATTTGTATACTCACAAGTCCATATCCACACTGGAGAGGTCAAGAAAATCAGTAACAGACTTGCTGATAAAATCCTTATATTTCTGCTGCATAGGACATCCTGCCTGAAGCAGAACTGATGGGAAGGACGTGGAATTTTAGGGGGGAAATGTGAATGGATCATTTTGGTGATTTTCCTATCAGAGAGGTCACTGGACATAGCTCTTAAAACCTCAAACTAAGGACTGACTTCGTTCAATTCTTTTTTTTTTCCACCTCTGGTTCTTTCTTTCTAGTCTTCTCTCAGTAATCAAGCAAAGTGAATAAAAATATGCAAAGGGGCAGGAATACTGGGGACAAGCTAAAATACAAACAATATGATAATAAAATTCCATTCAAGTGGTTAAAGTAAGGAATTTGCTGGATCCAGGATTCCAAATAGAGACTACGGATAAGAAAACTTTTGGCACTTTCTCATTTATTGGATTTCAATAAAATTAGCAATTATTATTTCCCATTTGGGAGAAGATTCTGAGACATATTGTTTTGTTCATCCAGAAGAAATATTTCTAATTCATTTCCCCTTGATATTTACTTTAGCTCACTTCAAAACAAACTTGCAAATGTGTATATGTTTTGGCATGTGACATCACGACATCTTTGTCATGGATCAATAGCCTCAACAGTCACTCCAACCACAACTTTGTGTGTATTTAAGAACATATTTTAACGTTCAAAAAAATACAAACCCATTTTCTGAAAGTCCATATTCTACAATAGATTCTTGTCCTAATAAAAAGTTTAAAGTAGCCAAAAATGCACAATTAAGTATTTGAAAAATACTTGAAAATAAAACTAATTTTGTAAATTTCAGATATGATAGCAAATATATCTTATTTCATTCAGCCTCTTATCTAAAAGATCTGAAAGCTCACAACCATATGAAACTGATTTATCATTTTAAAAGAAAAAAAAATTTATATTTAGCAATCTTTCTCCTCTTTAAATCAATGCATATAAATACAACGTGTTTATGTATATGTGTACATACATACACACACAGACACACACACACATATATGATACACATAGGTGACAGAGAATCAATCTTGAAGACAGGAAGATCTGGGTTCAAGTACTTCCTCTGACACATACTGTCTGATGCTGCACAACTCAAGTCATTTAAACTCTCTATGCTCTAGCTAACTTTCTAATATTGTTAAAGATCAGGTTCTGACATGCATCGGTAGAGGGGATCATTATATCATTGATTCAAAGCTGTAAGGGAGTTTTAGAGGCAATCTTCTAGTTAACCTCTCCATTCCACAGATCAGCATACTAAGGACCAAAGATGTAAGGAGACTTTTCTGAGAACCTAGGTCCTCGGATTCCAAATGTAGTGTTCTTTCCAATTTACTACCCTGTATTCCTACACCAATTAAATCATAAGAAGAGACTATATCTACATCTTTCTGATAGGAAAATTACTAACTATAGCTATATATAACTATAACTCCACCCCGACTTCTAAGATCACCACCCTCTCCATAAACTCATGGTTTTATCAGGTTTCCCTGGACAAGTTTAGTGACTTGCCCAAGATCACTCAATCAATGTTTCTCAGAGGTAGAACTAAACCCAAGTTTTCCTGACCTCAAGGCTGGCTCTCTATCTATTATGGCAAACTTTGTAAGTGAACTCTAGATTGTGAGTGGGAGGGAAGGGGCACTGTTAATGGGTATGGGGGAGGTGTTGACCATATGCAGATAAAGAAGCAATACAGCCTTGTCCTTGCATTTACTATGTTCATTTGAGACACAACAAAAATTGCAGTCATGGAATGAAAAAAATAAATAAATGATAACCTGAAGTAAAATTAAAACATGTCATTTCTAAAATTACTTTGAAATAAAAAAGTAATAAATATTGTGAAAACAGAGACCAGACAGTGTCTTAAAAAGAGAGAAAGGCAAGGAAGAAAACAAATTAGTTTCTGAAGTTGTAGTATTAGGTCACTATCAGACTGAAATGAGTTCAACCACTTCAGCAACAACTCTGATAGAAAACAGAAAATAGCTCCCAAGTTTGGGGTTGAAGCACATCTTTGCTATCTTTTAGCATTAGGTGGGTCAAGTTCCCAAGTATAATATCCACACCATCCAGTGAATGTAATCATTATGACTAAAGATTACAAAATTACCAATGGGATTTGATAATAGATAATTCCCTTCTCTTTACTTAACTTTTTAGTTAATTTCTCCAGAAATTCTCTGGTCACATAATTAAAGCAAAGTTTCACTCGGCTTGTAGTAAATAATCATGAAAAACCAAAAGGAAGAGAAAAAGATGTGATCTAAGAAAAGTTGCCAGTGCTTCCAACAGAAAAGTAAACAAAGAAACTGTATCTTTGAATACACAGAGGAGTCTAAGTCACAGGAAAACAACTTTCCAATGGGAAACACAAACATATAGCAGGCCAGGGTCCTAATCAGGCAATTCTGCAGTATATCCTAAATGTGATCTTTGCATAGAGATATGAAAGCAAATCTATAATCTGCCACTTTGAATACAGAATAGGTATTATTTATTTTAACACCTTAACAAAAGTAAAGTATCAACCAAGTTCAGATTTCTATTACATGTTTTGTATATCATTATAAATATTGTTTTAGAAATGATTGATAGTAGATAGTGAATGGAATAAATCCAATCTAAATTTAAGCTGAATTCTCACAAGTTTCTTTTTAATAATAAAGTACATTCTTATCTTATCTGTTTTGTAATGCAAGGAAAGAGAAATTCTTCATCAGAATTCTTCCTTCATATCTTAGACTATTTTTTCTTAAATTGACCCTCTTTGAAGATAAAGATATAAAATAGAAAATAGTGACCTTACCTGATACCTAAAGTGCTGGAAGCCAGAAAAAAACCCCGATCTCATTTCTTCTTAACGCCTGAGAAGATACTCTTGCTACTTTTGCATATATGTTGTCAAAATTAAGACTGTCATAATGCTTTCCTCCCTTTAGGACCCTTACCCCATGATACATAATATACATCCATGTGGATGTGGGTGTGTGTGGCTGTGATTTTTCTTGATCAGTCTCTTCTATTATAAAATCTTTGGCTATAATTTTTATATCAGAGACCCAGCTTTCAATACATGGACAATAAAACAGGGACCACCTCCCCAAATCTTTTCATAAAAGAATCAATAATCCTTTGGGAACCTGTAGGTGTTTACATTCAAGTCCCCCTTTTTTGAAAAGGTCACAGTCCTTCCTAGTTAGAGAAAGAATTGCCTCTCTTTGAGGCCCAGAGGAATAGATGGATAACTACAGATTGCCTACTGCTATAAATTATGTCCTGGTATCGATTTATCTCAGTATTAGCATGGGGTTTTCTCTGATTACACTACTTGGACCAGTTAGACACTTCACCCAAAGCCAGCCCATCTTACTGAGCTTGAGCTGTCTCCTAACCCCTTGGAAGTTCTGCAGAGAACAGTTACACTGAACATTGAAAATTGTTTGTGTGTTTGACTCCCTGACTCTTCACTTTCTCTCTCTCTCCCTCTCTTCCTATCTCTCTCCTCTCCTCCTTCTATCATCTCCTTCCTCCTCCTCTTTCTGCCTCATTTCTCTGCCTGTCTTTCTGTCTCTGCATGCCTGCCTGTCTTCTCACACCATTCCCCACACCCCATTCTCTTCAGCACTGCATAACTGGTTTCATTGGGGGAGACCAGAGAGTACAGCTTTGGTTCTTCCTTCCCTCGTTCTATTTCCGTTTTTCCCTCTCTTTTTCTTCTCCCCACTCCCCACTTCTTCCTCATCGAACACCAGTTCAGTCAGGGCTTCCTTGCCTTTAGATTACCAAGCTTCTCCTATTTTCTGCGGTTCAGGCAAAGGCCGGGGGGCGGGGTGGAGTGGGGGGCGGGTAGCAAAGCAAAATGCTTTTTGATACTAAACATCAAACATGGTGAATTCCCTGGTTTCAGGCCCCAATGCCACTACAACTGCACTCCAGGGCTCTTGAGAGTAGTCTCATGTTTACATCAGAGAGGAAGGGAGAAAAATTCCCTCTGCACACCCCCCCTCCACACACACTTCTTTAAGTAGTCAGCCAGGGCCTGGGAGTAGAGATAGAGGTGAAGAAAGGTCTTGGGGTTCAGGCACAGAGGACATTCCAACAAAAGAGGGAGGACCCTAAGATGGAAAAGACAGATGTTACCCAAACATCTGGTATCTACGGGATTGTTTTACTGCTTACTTCAGGTGCCACTCTGAGAAGGGCAAAAAGGCATCCTTTCCGCCTAAATAAAAAATGAGCCAAAGATAGGGGACCATCTTGTGCGCTAATGAAGAGAACAGAGAAGACATCCTAGCGGTATAGGGGCTCCAGGAGGGAAAAAAATGCGGTCAGACTAGGAATACAATCGGGAAATAAATTTCTGCTGAGAATAATTCAAAAGCGGAACACTTAGTTCTTTACTCACTCCTCAATTATTTTTCCACAAAGAAGTTTGTAATATTTTTAAGGGTCCTAAAAATATGTTTGTCAAAGAAAAAAAAATCCTCCACCGCCCCACATAAATTTGCCAAAACATTTGCTTGCATTTCTCGTGATTGATATGTAAATGTAGCCAGAATCTAGTTTACTCAGAATTTTGTGCTACAGAAAGAAAAGAATTCACCTTTCCTTGGAACAAGTCAACAGACTTTAAGCCGACAGCAGACTACAGTGTAAAAGAGTTTATTTAATGGGAAAACTTTAAGAAAGACAAATCCGTGTACAGAATTAGCCACTTGGATATTACCCAGAACCAGCTAGTATAGTGGGGCTGAGACGCCCCTCTACCTCGGTAGGTCTATGTCCCCTCCCACTACAATCCAATTTCTCCCCGTACCTGCTGGTCTCCCCGTATCTTCTCTGGTCCCCTAATCCAAACCCCAGGCCCTTCTTTGACTGGACCCGTAACACAGTTGGAAAGGAACGCCCACGATGTTTATAAGTTTAGTGTTGATTTCATTTGGTTTGAAAGCATAAATTCTTTTCATATTTCCTGATTTCCTTTCAGTAAGACATATTTTCCAGCATCATCCTTTCCTAACCCCACTCCTATGTTTATCCAAAACAGGACAATCGGATATTACTATAAGTAGAACACCAACACACTCCTTTGACAGAGAGCAAAAACAGAAAAGCTTCCAGTAAGTTAACAAAGAGGGCTTGCTACCTTGAAGTTTTGCAGTGTTTTCACCAACTCTGGTGTCTCTACAGAGAGCCCAAGGACCTACTTGAATCTTTTAGTTTCTTCCACTGAAAAGAAAAGGAAGAGGGGAGTAAAAGAAAAAAAAGGAAGGAAAAGAAAAGGTGTGAGTGAGGAAACTTGTTGTTTTCCTTCAGCATTTTTGCAAATAATTAAATCTGTCCAGTTTCCTGGGGGTTGGGAAGAAAATGATGTTATGGAGATTCCCCACCCCAATTCTTTCTTTCAGGCACTTTCCATTGCCTATTTCAGTAGGGGCTTTTATGGGGGGGGGGGGGAGCTGGGTTTAATATTCTCATTTTTTAATTCCTCTGATAGCTATTTAACTCAACCTAACCTTGAAACTGTTTTCCTTCATTTCCAGAAGGGAAAGGGTGGAAAAATCAAAGAAAATTGGGAGAAAAGAGGAATCAGGAAGGAAAGGATGCAAGAGTGATGCTAAAGATTCTTTGCAGAAAGGATTTAGGACTCCAGAGTTTGATACAAGTCGAATAAAGCCCTAACCATTAGCCAACCGATAGCCTCCATTCTGAGGGCTATTCCAGTCTTGTCCCCACAATCCTGCCACCCTTATCTCACATGACTCCTCTCCTCATCCTGGTGATACAGCTAAAAACTGTCTGTAAAGAAAACAATCCACAAAGAAACCCCCACAATAGAGCCAGTGAACCTGCAGTCAGAAAGTCTCTTTCAGCTATTTAAGGGCACAAATTCTGTCTCTTCTCCCCTCCCCACTAACATTTTAAAGAGACATACATGTACATACATATCTAATTCAAACTGCATTGCAGGAAAGATATGAAGGATTCAAACATAAAGGTTTTAGGTTAAGTTCTGAGCACAACCAATTCATTTAGATATAACATCTTTTGGCATTATTAAAGTTGCTTCTCCAGTGGAAGAATTAAAAATTTTCTTAATATTTTATAGAACAAGTGAGAGACTTTGTTTCTAAAATAAGAGGAATTTTTAAAATTTTTGTTCACTTTCTATCTCTTTTCATATCTCTTACAAATAATTTTCCTTTCCAGTCCTCAAGATATCTGCCTCCCAAAAGAGTGACCACATATTTTTTTTTTCAGTAGGTTGAGCAAAACCTTCGGTCTCCACTGAATAGATTTGGGTCTTTCTCACCCCTTCTCTAGTGAGAGCCTAAAACAAGTCTGATTTCCCTGAGGGAGTGTTGATATGCCCCTCCCTTAATCCCAACAAACTCCCCAATCACTAAAAACTAAAAGGGGTATTAATAGAAGAAAAAAAGAATCTTTTTAATTTGTATAATTTATTAGAAGCTTCTTAGGAACTATATTTAAGCCAAATATCTACATAAGTTACAACAGAAAAAAGACTGACTTCGCAAATACCAAACTGCCAAATAATATACACGGATCTTTCAATGTCCATAAAAAATGTGAAGGGGTGAGTAGGTAGGGGGAAGTTGCAGAATTTCCTTTTTACAACAAAATATACAGATACTAAAAACTAGATGTTTAGTCCAACTTTTGACAGGATTTTTACAGCTACAGCTTCACATCAAAGGTAAGAAAAAAATGTTATGCCAAGGCCAGTGAAAATGTTTCTCTGCCTTAAGCAGCCAGTTTGGGGGCCAGGAGGAGACTGAGGGATTGAAGCCTGGGATGCCTTGTGCCTCCTTTGTCTCTGTGACGAGTGGGTTTGGTAAAAGCGCCTTTCCTCTTTACCCAGATTCCCCATTTCCGAAATCCTTGTATTTACATTCGAGTTTACTTCGCTGGTAATGTGTATGGGTGAATGTTGTTTCCTACTATACGTGTATATGCATATATGTATATGTATGTATAAGTATGTTTGTATGCATATGTGTATAGGCTATACTCATACACATGTGTATATACGTTTTCGCATATATACATGAATATGTATATGATATGCCCGTGCGTATGTATACATATATATGTAAGTACACACACACATACATATGTATGTACACACACACACACACACACACACACTTTTAAAGTCATGATGGCCCTCTTGGAAAAGCCCTTTTCAGGCGTTCTAAACCCATTTTCATCACCTAAGAGAAACCCCTAAAGTATTTCTTTTTCTGTCCGTCTCTTTCTGTTTAAAGATTCCTTAAAGAAACCTTAAATTCATTTTTTTTGCTTCTATTAAAACACTCAAAATTAAAAAGCACAGAAAAGAAAGACGTCCAGCAGTTTGGTTTTTGTTTTCTTTCTTTTGTTTAAAAAGGGATAGACTATTAAGAAAAGTTGAAACTTAACGTGGGAGCAGCTGATTTGATTCTTATCTGTGTGTGGTGTGATGGGGAGATGTGGAGAGTGGAGGGAGGGCTCATTTGTTTTTGGTATGAAATCCTTTCACCAGGTCCTACCGTATAGCAAGGTAGAACAGGACATGGCAGCGCCATAGTCCGAGCTCGAAGAGTTCAGATGGGACAAGCTGGACACTTGGCTTTGGAGGGACGAAGGACTGGCGGAGTGCTGGGCCAGATCTGGGGACTGACCAGCGCTGCTGGACTGGTGGTTCGGGTGCTGGCTCAGGCTGGTGCCGTTGCTGGACACAGTGATGGCTGCAGCCGCGGACCCCTGCTGCTGGTGGCCTTGGAGGCCAGCAGCGCTGGGGCCGTTGGAGCCCGCCTGGCATGGCTTGCCATCCTTGACCAAGACTGGCACTGCCACCCTCCGCGGAGACTGCTGCTGTTGTTGGCAGGAGCCGCTGTCCTGCTGCATCTGCTGCTGGGCGGCCTTGTCCTTGGCCTGCCGCTTCATCTTGTAGCGGTGGTTTTGGAACCAGATTTTGACTTGGGTGGGCGTAAGGTGGATCATGCTGGCCAGGTGTTCTCTCTCAGGAGCCGACAGGTACTTTTGCTGCTTGAAGCGCCGCTCCAGTTCGTACACCTGCGCCTGGGAGAAGAGGACCCGGCGCTTTCGCCTCGGCGCGCTCTGCAGCGGGGCTATGTTCTTGCTCACGTCCCCCAGAGGACCCAGGCCTCCCATGCCGCTCATGTTCATGCCGCTCGTGGGGCCCATGAAGCGGGAGACTGTAAGGTGACAACAGTACATGGGTCGGGCTGGGGACTTTGGCGACATTTCCGCCTCATGTCCCCCTAACTACAGCCCCACACCCCACCCCTCTAGGCCCTGATCTCCCCGTTCAGGGATGCTGTTCAGGGAGTCCCCTGACAGAAGAAAGGGGGGCTGGGGATTTTCATTATTTGTTGTTGTTTTTTTTTTTTTTAAGAGAAAAAAGAAAGTATTTTCTCTCTTAGTCTAGAAGATTCAGTGAGACAGTGTAGTCCTCGGGGGACTTCTGCGGGAATCCTAAATGCAGTTCTAACTGCAGTCCAGAGACTTGGGGATTCAGATTTCCCGCTTTCTGGGCAATAAATATCCCCATTTACTCTCTTCCGCAGAGCAGTCTCAATTCTCTTGGAAAAGCCTCAACCGAACTCATTTCCATAGGATGGAGAGAAGAGACTGAGGGCCTTATGGAAGGGGTTCATATTTGAGAGGAAAATCAGAGATCTGAAATTGTGGGACTGGGAAAAGCCTTGGGCTACAAGAGCTCTAATACAGCGCTCCCCCCCCACCCCATATCCCGCTTGTCTCCTCACCCAGTCAACCCCTCAGTGGTTGATGGAAGGCGAAACCGCCTACTTCGGTTTAGAGAAGCCTCCTGCCCTCCAGCGCAAAGGACTTCATTAATTTCTTTCCTCTCAGCATTTCCTTCCTCCTTTCTCTAGTTATTTCCTCGGTGACTGGATTAAGAGTACTCTGTGCTTTGTACCCTAGACTAACCCCCTTCGTGCTTTCTCCGAAATCTCAGGCCAGGCCGCGATTGTAGCTCCCTGATGCCACTCACCTTCCCCCAACCCCCCGCCCCCATCAACTTGTTTCTTTCCCACAGGAAACATTTCCCCATGGTAAGGACACAGCCTCTACTCATATCATTCTGCCTCATCTTTCTTTTTCTTAGACCTCGACAAAGAGGTATTGGGAGAGATAGAGAGGGTATGGAGAAGAGGGAGGCAAATACAGGCAGATTTTCCATTGAGTAGTGTCTGGGACACCCAGGACCTTGTTACCCTTCTTCTCTCTGCTTCCCTTGACAGATGGGAAGAAGAGGGAGGACCCCCCCAACTTCCCTGCACTCCTACTCCTTTGCGCCGCTGCCTGGACGTCCCCTCAGTGAACCAGGCTTCCCCTCCCCCGCACTCACCCATTCCCTTCGTTCTTACCCACTCGTGGGGTAACACTTACTGGAGGGAAAGCGTGGATCGGCGTTGGCCCCATACCAGCCTGTGGCCGAGGCGCTGTTTCTCATGGTCTCCTGGTAAGGAGGCAGGTCGCTCATGTTGCTGAGGTTGCCGTTGCAGTAGCCCCCCATAGCGGTGTGCGAGAGCTGGGGGACCCCAGCAGCAGTCATATGGTAGGCGGCAGTCACGGTCCCGTTGTGACCCATCGGATGCTGCTGCATAGCCGGCTGGGCTACCTGGCTCTGTCTGTATGCCGCTAGCGGAGCCCCGAGGTTACTCCCCTCCATGCCCACTTTCTTGTAGCTTTCCTCCAGGGGACTCAAGATGTCAGACACAGAGAAAGGAGTCGTGTGCTTTGGACTCATCGACATGATTCGGCGGCGGCTAGAGGAGGAAGGAAGAGGAGGAAAAAAAAAAGGAGAGGGGGGAAGGCAAAGCCTCGCTGCTTTTTCCCCCTCCCTTTGCCAAATATTCTGGTGTTACCTTAACGCCGATCTTGTTGGATGTACACGTAACGGAGTGGACCAAGTCCGCCTTAATTGGATTGAGTGGAGGCTCAGGGGCTGCCTTCCGTTTGTTTTAGCCAGGCGCCAGGTTTTAGGCAGCCACCAGAGGCGGGGCGTAGGCACTAAAGCTACAAGACAATAGAAGCCTACATCTTGCCCGAGATAATTAGCTTACATGCTGATGACAAGGTAAACACCTTTAAGTTTCACTTGTCAGGATTTTAAGTCTTAAAAGAAGAGAGAGGGAGACGGGACCCGAGACATTTTTCTCTCCTCTCCCTCCCCCCAACTACTCACCCCCCTGATTTCTTGTGGGGTGTCGGTAGGGTGGGTGGGGGAGAGGAAGAGGAGGGAATGAAAGCAGGGAGGGATCGCGGGGGGAGCAAAAGAGGAGGAGTGAGAGAGAGAAGGTAAATGCAGCTTTTCAGTCAACTTTCAGAATGAAAAAGTGAAATTACTTTCTCTTATGGATACGGGGATAGCAGGACCGGGATTTGGTGATGGGATAGAGTTTGGATTATCACCTGAGCCCGCCAGAACTGCTCCCCACTGCCCTCCCAGACCCGTCTCCTCCAGTTTTCCCCTGACCATATCGGACTCCTCAGCGGAGAACAAATGGTGAACGAATTAGAGAACTCCAGAGTGCAGTGTTGTTCCCAAAGATCATCTAGTTGTTCTGTCTTTCCTAATGCTGTCAAAGAGACAGTGCTCTGCTCCTTATCCCCTTCTTTCCTACGAGAGAAGAATCGTGTTGGACTGAGTCGCAGCTTAGAAAGGGAACGGAAAAAGCGCTCCTGGGGAGGCTGCTTCACCTACACCAGGCCCTCAACTACTGAGCATCACTACACACTTCAACTCACACGCACACATATACACATACACAAATTCGCGTCTGCCCTGGTTCTTGCAGAGGATGTGTGTATCAATAAAGATGCCAAGGTAAAAACTCAATCGGGTGGACACATGCCTAGGAAGACTTGGATGTGTTAAGGGGTGGAAGTGGGGGATTAGTTCGTTAATTAGATGGGAGTGGATCGATACAGATGGCACCACCCCTAGCCACCACCCTCAGGAGGATCTTTCCATTCCAGGGGACGCACAGGCACAATGCTTCAAGGCTTGAGTGAACACAATTTCAGACAGAAACTGAGGTCTTGCAGAAATCTATTTTCACTTTTTGAGGAAAAGAAGAAGGGAAGCAGACATATTTCCCTCTTCATTGCTTTTGACAAAACCAAACTCTGGAATCAGTCTCTTTTCTGGACAGCGGAAATAGAATCAAAGAGATCCCATTCAACACACTGGGCAGGAGGGAAAAGGACAGCCTTCATGCCCAGAGGCCAGTGGCTTCCAGTTCTAGAGAACCCCGGGGAAAATTTATTTTGATCCATGCTTTCAGGACTCTCTCCCCATTCTAAAAAAAATTCAAAAGTACATTTGGGAAATAATCAAATGTCTTTAAAGCGGTGCTGTAAATGGTTACCATGTGATTGCACTGGATATTAATATAAAAGGATAATTTTGTTTCATTTCTGCGTCTTTTGCTCAGAAAGCAAGAAACCGTTCAGGATAAAGTGGGTTTCTATTATAAGTTGCCATCCTTTAAATGTAAGCCTTGTACACTGAGTTTGTTGTAGACTGAGAGAGCTCTTTCCTATGCCAACAGCAGTTTAGGGATGCTTCTTTCCACCAGCTCCCTTACTGTCCTTACACTTTTGGTCCCTTTTACTCTTCCCTTTCTGCCACCAAGCTGCACTTAATAGAGGACATCAATTATGGAATCGGACTCAGTTTCGACTGAAAAATCAGTTACTTTTTGGCCATCTTGTTGCATGATTTTGTGTTTTTTTTTTTTCCTTTGAATTTATTAGTTTGTTTCCATCCTTGGGAGCAAGTCTGTACCCCAGGTACGTTGAAGACATGAGGCATTTTTCTTATGAAGTAATGGCCTCAAGGTCATTTGCGGTAGCAGGTCAAGGAGTCATTTATTTTTCTCTTCCCACCATTTCAGTGATTTGCAATTTGAACATGTTGCACCGTTTGACATTTTAATTCAGGCATTTTAATGGCGAACGTTCCCTTTCCTCAAGAGAAGCATGTTTTTGCAAGTTTCTTTTCCTGTTTGCTCTTTTGGGATTTTAAGAACATGTAAAAATAAATATTTATTTTCCTCTCACACCAGAAAGGGGTGGGAAGATCACAGTGTCCAACCATGTCCCTTAGTATTGAAACTTTTCATTCGGCTTTGAAGACCACCACAATTCGCAACTGGAAATAGGGAAACAATAATGTTTGAAAAGGGTAGCATTCAAGAACAAGATACAGCTCAGATGAGTTTCTTTATTTAATATTTCTTTCAAAAGGAATTCTCTTGCACTACTTCCTAATATAACTTCCACCTTCCAAGCCTGAGAGAGGAAGACATCTGAACATATCTGAATCTTTTAACATACATCACCCAAATTCCCTTAGTGGGAATCTGATTGTGCGGCCCCAAAGCTTAGTCATGGACAGAATAGCAATGGGAAATGCAGATACTCTTTTTAGAACATGAAGTTCACGTCCCTACAATTATGCCTTTATATAAAGGAACAAGTAAGTTCTTGTAGTTGACTCTATATTTTGTATATATGTGTAAATATAAATGCACACACAAATGAATAAATACTCGGTTAAGCACTTTTTCTCCTGTGAACTCAAAGGATTAGCTAAAAGAAAGAATTTCTTTTTCTATGGTGTTTCACATTTTCCAAATATTTTAAAGCCAAGTCTATACCACACACAACATGAAACAATATGCACAGGTCAATTTCAATAGGATATTCACATAGAACACTCTCCAGACTCCACAGCTATTTACTTCAAGGAAAGTTCATATTGCTCTTATTTTACCTAAACAAAATTTTGTAGAATACAAACACCTTGGCAAACGCTTGTTCCACGCTTTCCTTCAGAAGCTTCCAGAAAGAAAAAGAAGTCTAAAAGAAAGTCTTTCCTTTCCATTTTATATTGGATTAGATCTGCCTTCTTTAGCAGGATGTAGTACCTGTTACCCTAAGAGTCCCTGCTCCTCTTCTCCACTCCCTTCAAAACTCTCTGTTTATATATCCTTCACCATACATAACACTAAAAGTAAACTCAAGAAGGGAAAAGACAAAGTGAAACAAGACAACAATTTAGTTCTTTAATGCCCAGTGGAGTTTATTTAAGGACATAATTTCAAATCATCCTCTATTTTTATAGAACGTTTTATTCCCTCCTCCCCTCCCCCAAGTCTACCAGAACATGTCTGTAATAGGGTTGAGTTTTATTACTGCTTTGAGGGAAATGTGACTATGTAAGAGGCGCTGTCAATCAAACCGGACTTGGGATTAGGGCAAACTAGCTACACCAAGCTCCCAGACTCGATCCTTTCTTCTCTGGCAACTGTTTCTTTTTAGACAGCAAAGAAGCTTGATTTTACAAGCTAGGACGAACCCCTGAGTTGACTAGAAAAGCCCTCAGATCCTTCTAAGAGGAAGCGTCAGGGACCGGGAAGTGAGCTGAATTTTTTTTTTTTTTTTTTTTTTTTACAAAACTCTACCTAACAACTTTCCTGTGACCTTTAAGTAATCATTCAAATGATAGCATTGTTTTCTTTTCCTCGTTTTCAGACTTTCTCCCCTCCGCGATTGAGAAGTTGAGATAGAGATAAGGTGGGAAAAGAGGTACTGGTCTTTCACTGGGCTTTGCTTTCGGACCAACTTTGACCTGATTATGATTTTATTATCGTCCTGTTACAATATATATATATATATGTGTGTGTGTGTGTGTGTGTGTGTGTGTGTGTGTGTGTGTTAAACATAAACCAATTGAAACACCCAATTCGCTACGCACGCGTGTGTGTGTCTGTGTGTGTTTGCTGGTGACTGAGCAGAAGACTCAGAAGACTCTTTCCTTCAGAGTATTTTTAAATGGCCATCAACATTTCTTGCATCATCTAACCCCTTTAGAGATTATTTTTCTCCGTGTCTCCTGTCTAGGAAAGTTTTGCGTCTATGTCCATATATCCCTCCCCGACTTGCCGTTTCAATTCTATGTAATTCTGATTCCAAGTTCTGGAGACTCAGAATCAAAAACTGTGAACAACGCTTCCCGCTTACACTGTCGCCTCCCCTTCATTTCACCCTTCCTATGTAGTAATACCAGTCTTCTACAGCTGGACAGGCCCAGCCCCTCCCTCTTAATTCTATATTTTCCCACAGTTGAGAAACCTCCGCGTCCTCTGGAAAAAGCTGCATGTCCGAATTTCCCCCCCCCCACACACACACACACTCCTCCACTCGTTTTTCCAGGCTCTATAGCATTGGTAGATTTGGTCACAGGGTTTGAGTGCGCAGAAGCACTATTTGCTTATTGGGTTTGGGATGTAATTCAACTGTGAGAACTGAGCTTGGACGCCCTCTCTGGAGGTATTTTACCCTTTTCGTCCTTGCCCCCCCCCCAACCCTCCCCTCACCTGAGAATCCCCGAAACTTTCCTCTGCTTCAAGGATTAAACAACTGGAAAGGGGCAGGGGGGGGGGGAGGGGAGATTCTTTCAAGAACAATCAACGAAGTTCTCCTCAGTCCTTAATAAGGAACTCGTTTCTCAGAGTCCTTCACGTGCCGCCGAGAATAGAGCAGGCAGCATAGGCCTAAACACTTGAGCAGACACAGAAGTGGAGACATTGAGATACTGGGGTGGAGTAGTTCCCCTTTTCCTGCACCAACCTTTTGGTTTACTCCCCCCCCCCATTTTTGAGAGGGATGCTAAAGTACATTGTCAGACGTTCCCTTTGAAACACAAATTCCTCCCCCCTCCAAGCCTCCTACACAAACACACGCGCGAGCGCGCACACACACACACTGTCCAGTTTTCTGGGTGATCAAAGATACCTCTATTGGTAGTAGGGGGTTGTACCCTTTTACACGATCTTTTCTCTAGCGCTCCCGATTCTCCTAGGACAGGAAGAGGGGTGCAGAGTAAGTCTTGTTCTTTTATCTGGTGAATTAATGGTTATTTATTTTAGGAATTTATTTGTAAATCCCAAAGGAGGCAAAGGGATCCACTTTGATTTGCGAGTGAAACTGACTGAATACTTCATCCATAAAAAGCCCGGGACTTTGCCTTAGATAAATTTTGTCTTGGACGCTCTCCTGGCTCACCATTTTCCCATCTATTTCAACCCTAGGCCATTACCTCCTGGACCCATCAGAGAAGACTGGAACGAAAGTCTCCAGGGGCCTCAAGCTCAGGCTTCTCAGAAATGGTCTATGTCCAAGACATCTATGCCCACCGAGAAAAGTCAGAAAATAACTAAGAGGAACAGGGGTGGGTGAAAAAAAAAGGGGAACCTGGAACATTCATAGAGAAGAGTATCCTCAGCAAAAATGAAGGAACTTTCCCCGTGTTTTCATTGATATAGGAAACCCCCAAGTGAGAGAAGTACCTTTACTGAAGTATGTCAACACCTGTTCTTAGATACTGCCTCCTAGCATGGCATAGAGAGTTTAAAGTGACTTACTCAGAGTCGTTTAGCCAATACATGTCCGAGTCAGACTTGAAGCCAGGGCTTCCTGCTTCTGAGATCTACTACTCTTTAACTACTATGCCACAATTCCAGTGAGACTCTTAAAGATTCAAAGAAAGTGAAGCCTTTAGGAGAGAAAAGAGAGAACTAAGGATGATGCTCAAAGATAGACACACCCGTAATTGTCAGAGTGAGACACTCGCACAGAAGAGAAGAGAAACTCAATGATCTGGTCAGAAAATAAAGCTGTATATATTGCTTTTATTCTGTTCTTCATTGCTATACGTCTAGCGTTTACGTGTCGGAAGAGACAGGCGCTGGAAAGCTCCCAGATTGCTCTATATCTAAACAGCTAGATCACCAGGACAAATTTTCATTTCCCTCCCTCCTTCCTTCCTTCCTTCCTTCCTTCCTTCCTTCCTTCCTTCCTTCCTTCCTTCCTTCCTTCCTTCCTTCTTTCTTTTTCCATAAAGTTCTGCACTTTGAGCTACGGCAGGAAAACTTTCCGTGCTCTGCAGCCGTTTCTTCACCACAGAAATAAAACCACAGAAGCAAGCAGGTTCTAGATATCTTTACAGATCCTTCTATTCAGGATAGTTCTAATCTTTATTTCCTGGGTGCTTAGTGTTTTCAGCACTCTCGGTGTCCTTCGTTTGAAGGACCCTGCTCTCTTATCCCCCTGCCCTCTGTCTTTCACAAGCTCTGCCTGAATCCTCTGTTTCGCTAGGGGAGTTACAGGGGAGTGTTGCAATTCCTAGCAGAGAGATCTCTCGTTGTCTGCAATACTCCTTTCTTCTCTAACTCGTCCTCCAAATACTTCCACTTCCCCCCTATAAAAGTCATCCCATCCCTACTCCTACATTTCTACTCCTACAGGCACAGCTTCACATTCAAGTCCAGAGACAGTTGAATTCAGGGGCCCCACGCTGGGATGCTGTACCACCTTGGATCCACAGTTCAAATCAGGATGCATAGGATCTACAGCACCCTCTATTGGCCTTCACGGGTCATCTATCTCCAGAGTGATAAGGATAGGTTTCCTAAGGACGCATTAATCCAGACTTTTAATTTTCATCCTTTCATCTATTTGCCCTCTTAAAACATCAAGCTATTAATGGCTCTCATTAAGTATAAAACATATCCCAGCTTTAATGCTCCTAGTGGTGTGAAGATCTATTCTTACATATCTGGGGTAGAGGATCTTCAAGGTAAATAAGATTGGTTTCGTGTATTTTTCAAGGGATTCTTTACTTGGCACTGAAATAGAAAGTGGGCCACTACCCAAGTTTGGATCAATGTTGGTGGGAGATAAGACACCGTTTCCAAACTATTCGGAAACAATGGTGAGAGACTAGCAGACTCCAGTCAACCCAGGAAATGGGTCATCAAACAAAAATACAAAGGACTTTGAATTCTAGACATCCTTTGCTTGGTACTTTGTAAGAACACTTTAACTGTTGAAGTCTTGACCCTGAAAGCATTAGGGTTCTTCAAAACATTGGAGAAAAAGCATAATGCTTTGCATATTTATACCCCCTGGATATATCTGTCAAATGGAAATATCATGGTACTCCACTGTATGACCTTAGACTATCCAGCTAGTTTTCTCCTAAATATCCATTATTTACCCAATACTTTTCTGTGTAGTTTGGTTTTCTCATTGTCTTCTATTTTGATAAATTTATCGACCTCATCCCCCCACCCTCCCTTCCCAAATGTCCTCTTCCTCTCCCAGATTCTACCCATCTCCCAAGGTTTCAACTCTTCATGAAGACTTCTAAGACTACTCTAGCCCACACTAAATGATCTCCCTCTCTTTTGGAGTAATAGCTTTACCTCACAATTTAATACTTAATTCTTTTGTAATTGTTATTTTAATAACATATCTCTAACTAAATTGCAAGAACCTTAAGGATAGGGTCTTGCTTTTCTATATGGCATATTTTTTGCCTGATATTGATAAGACTTTCTCTTTTGTCTTGATTGACCAAATTGTAGGGAAGACAAAAGACTAACAAATCTACTATGTCAATTGCTATGGAAGATAGATAACTATATAGTCCTTTATTGAGGAACTTAAAGTCTAGGTAAGGAGACAAGATTAAAAGATATCATTAAGCTGGAAAAAGAGAAAACCCAATGTAACATGGGTTCTAGTTTTGTCTCTGCCACAGATCTAAGATTTTGGACAAATCTATTTTATTTTTTACTTTCTAGTTCTTTATTTAACAAATGCCTTATTAACTTCTGGTTTACATCATTCATTTCCGCAAGATTTTGAGTTACAATTTTTTCCCCATTTTCCGCTATCCACCAACCCAGAATAGCAGTCCCACTAGATATCCCCTCATCCAATCTGCTCTCTCCCATATCTTCTCCCACACCCCCTTCAACTTTACCATTAGGGCAAGGTGAATCTATGCACCACAATGCCTGCACATCTTATCTCCCAATTACATGCAAAATAATATTAATAATAGTATTTATATACATTGGGAACAATTAATTTTAAAACTTCAAATTTCAGATCCATTCCTTTCCTCCCTTGTCACCCACTCCCTCTGGGAAGATAAGCAATTCAGTATATATTGTACATGTATAGCTATGCAAAACATTACCATAGTAGATATATTGTAAAAGACTGCTTATATTTCTCTCCCACCCATCCCACCCCCACCTGGTCAATTCCCTACTTTAGTCCTGTCCTTCTTTGAAAGTGGGTGATTCCAACCTCCCCTTCCCCCAGTATGCCCTCCCCTTCATCATCCTCCCTATCATCCTCCTACCCCCTACTCTCCTGCAGGGTGAGATATCCCATTTAGTATGTATGTCATTCTTTCCCTGAGCCAAATTCAATGAGAATATGGTTTTGCCCTTTTGCCTTCCTGTTCTTCCCCTCTCCTACAACCACTTCCCCTTGCTTCTTATACATGAGATAGTTTACCCTACCCTGTCTCTCCCCATCTCCTCTTGCCACCTTTTATCTCACCTCTTAACTTCACCCCTTAAGTATCATCCCTTCTCACAAAATTCAACCTGTGCCCTCTATCAATGTATACCTGTAAACACATATACACACATTCACATATGTATTCATATGCCCATATACCCTTCTTCAATTTTTTTCATACTGAGAAAGGTTTCATCAGTCAAAGTTATTGTTTTTCCATGTAGGAATGTAAATAGTTCAATTTTGATAAGTTCCTTTTGATTTCTTTTCCCTGATTACCTTCTCAAGCATCTCTTGCTTCTTGTGTCTGAATGTCAAATTTTCTATGCAACTCTGGTTTTTTCCTCAAGAAAGCTTGAAAGTCCTCAATTCCACTGAACAACCATATTATGCCCTGAAACAAAATAATCAGTTTTGATGGGTATGTGATTCTTAGTTTTAATCCCAGGTCCTTTGTCCTGTGGAATTTCATATTCCATGCCCTTCCATCCCTCAGTGTAGAAGCTGCCAAGTCCTGTGCTGTTCTGATTGTATTTCCACAATATTGAAATTGTTTCTTCCTGGCTGCTTGTAGTATTTTATCCTTGATCTGGCAATTCTGGAACCTGGCTATATTATTCCTAGGAGTTTTCTTTTTGTGATCTTTTTCAGGAGGTGATTGGCAGATTCTTTCACCCTTTCTTTCACCCTCTGGGTCTAAAACCTCAGGGCAATTTTCCTTCAGAATTACTTGAAGGATGATTTCTAGGTTCTTTCTTGGATCATGGCTTTCAGGTAGTCCAATAATTTTTAGATTGTCTTTCCTGGATCTATTTTCCAGGTCAGTGCTTTTTCCCATGAGGTATTCCACATTGCTTTCTATTCTTTCATTTGATTGGATCTCTTTAACAGCATCTTGATTTCTCATAATGTCACTAGCTTCCATTTGCTCCAGTCTAACTCTGAGGGAATGAGGAAACTCAGTGATTCTCCTCAGTGATCTTTTGAGATTCTTTTTCCATCTGGCAAATTCGGCTTTTTAAGGCATTTTTCTCCTCATTGCCTTTCTGAGCCTCTTTTGCCATTTGAGTTAGTCTATTTTTTAAGGTGTTATTTTCCTTAGGCTGTTGACTCTCATTTCATACTTTTCCTGCATCCTTCTCATTTCTCTTCCCAATTTTTCCTCCACTACTCTTCTTTGTTTTTTGAAATAATTCTCAAGGTTCTCTGTGGCCTGTAATCCACTCATATTTTCATTTGGAGCTTTTGGTGCAGGATTTCTGACCTCACAGTCCTCCTTCGGTTCCATGCTTGGATCCTCTTTGCCCCCAAAATAGGAGTTCTAGTATTACAATTTTCTGTTTATTTTGTTTCCTTTGCCTAGGCATGTTGCCTCTTAATTACTTGACTTTTGGGCTTGTTGGCACAGTAGGACTCTGCCACCAAACAGGGGAGCTTCTGTCCCAAACATTGGGGTCTTCACAACTTCCGGGATGTATTAGTTGGGTGGCCTCTGTGAAGCCTCCACATGCTCTGGCAAGCTGGATACCCACGCAAGGCCTCCACCCCACACCACAATCCAGATCCAGGGAGATTAAAGCAAGAGAGGTTATCCCCCAAGACTGATCACTGGATCTCCCTACAGTTGGCAGGGCAAGAGCTGAAGCTGCAGCTGAAGCTACAAAATAAATCTCTGCCTTGTCTCCTCAGGTGCTTCTTGCCCCCAGGGGAAGAAGCCAACGTGTTCCCCAAATACTGGTCCCAAAGTCTATAGGGCACCAACCTCTCACTTTGTCCTAGGCATGTCTGTGTTGATAATTCTGGAATAGCCACAGCTGCTGGTGTTCTGGTGTCCCTCCAGCCAGCTGCTGGCCCGGCCAACCTGGGCTTAAAACTTCAGCTCATGGGGGCCTGGGCTTGGCTCCCAGAGAGATGTGCTGGCCGCTCCCTGCAGGGCTGCTGGGCTGTCCTCAGTGGGAGGTTAGCTTCTCTATGTTGTTCTGTGGGTGCAGGAGCTTCAGAAGTTATTCAGGGTCCCCTTTTATATGATTTTGATGTGGTGTGGGAGAGAGCACCTTGGAAGTGCCGTTTCTACTCCACCATCTTGGCTCCACCCCCCTGGACAAATCTTTAAACATCTCCAGGTCTTGGTTTTTATATTTTTCATCTAATATGAGGCAATTCAGCCAAAGGGACTATAAAGTCCCTTTCAATTCTAAGATTTAAGGCTTCTATAAATTTATATTATAGGTCTTTAATAAATACTTGATTATTGAGTAGGTGACATTGGTAAGCACCAAAAATTATACCTGTTTATTGTCCTGAACCCATATGAAAAATGGATATGAAAGCCATAATTAGTGACATCATCTCAGAAATATGTCTAGAATATGATTTTAATTGAATTTCTAAACTCAACCCTTACCTCTAAATTGAAGATTGTGTTAAATGTTTGGCATTTGATTCTTTTAAAAAAAAATTCTGCATTTAACAGAAAAAATGTCAGCCAAACCATTAACATTTCCAAATTCAAAGTAGAACATGAAAAGAACATTGTTATGTGAAACCATCAATCTTTATTCCATACCTCTTGCTTTTAATAGTTTATTATTTTCATTTTTCAAGTTATACTACTTTTATTAATCTGTTCTATTACTAAACTCTCCCCATCTGAACAAATTAAAAAAAAAAACAAATTGTCAAAACAATTTTTTAGTCTATGGTTACTTGGTCCAAGAAAACATATCCTCATTTTGTCATGTCAGAATTAGTACACCAGTTTCTGCATTTTAATGTAATCATTTCTCTGTCATGTTGTGTGAAGCATTTAATTTTCATGCTTTTGGACTTGTTTTATTGGGTTGATCAGAGTTCTCAAGACTTTCAAAGTTTTTTTTTTCCTTATAGTATTTTCTATAATGTACAATAATTTTCTCTAAAAATTTGCTACTATTATATGACTGTTGTCCTACAGCAGCAGGGCTCTGCTAACTTTATATCAGTTTTGAATGATCTTCCCAGTTTCCTTTAATTTAATCATTTCTTATGGCACATTAATATTCAATTATATTCATATACCACAATTTCTTTAACTATTCCTCAATAGAAAGATACTCCCTTACTTTTGAATTTTTGGCAGGTATGAAAAGACTTGCTAGAAATAATTTTGCATATATCTCTTCTTCTATTCCTTGATTTCTTTGGTTTATAGACATTGATATAGATGGGTCAAGGGGTATAGTTAGTTGGCAAATTTGGGGGTATAATTTCTTTTTAAGAAATGTTATTTATTTTGAATATTGTTATTAAATATATGTTTCAAATTCTCTCCCTCCTTTTAGCCTGTCCCTTACCCAGTGAGAAGGTAAGCAGCATAATATCAATTATGCATGTGAAATTATATAAAATTTATTCTTATATTATCTGTTACTAAAAAAGCAAGAAAAATAAAGTAAAAATTATGCTTCAGTCTGCACTCAGAGTTCATTAGTTATCTTTCTGGAGGTGAATAGTCTTTTTCATCACAAATCCTTTGCGTCTTTCTTCCATAATTGTATTGATCAGGGTAGCTAAGTTTTTCATACTTGATCATTATTACATTATTGCTATTAACATGTACAATGATCTGGTACTGTTCACCTCACTCTGCATCTATCTATATATATATATATATATATATATATATCTTCCCAGGTTTTTTCTAAAACCATGCCTCTCATCATTTTTTATAGCACAAAAATATCCCATCACAATCATATACCACAATTTGTTCAGTCATTACCCAACTGATGGGCATCCCCTCAATTTCCAATTCTTTGGGGGATCATTGTTTCAGATTGTTTTCCAGTATAGCATGACAGATGCACCTATAGTTTGCTTTAAACAAAAAGTATGTAATAATTTAGATGCATTATTCCAAACCTGTCCTCATCTCAGATTCCATCAGAACTAAATTCTTTAGTCATCTGATTTTTTCAAGTGTTTCTGTGGCCTTCTCTTTTATCTTTTCTTTCTTTTGGTTTGGCATTAAGTTTCTGATCCCTACTCTTCTTGAATTAAAAAGAAATGGAAACAAAAAAGACAGAAATACTAGTAATACATAACCATAATCAAGCAGACCAAATATTCACAGAAGCTATGTCCAAAAAATTTTGTAGTTCTACTCCTTGAGTCTTGCACCTCTCTTCTTGGATACAGATAATAAGATTCATCATATGGAGATGTGGCTGGTCATTGCCTTGAACTCTTAGGTCTTTTAAAGTTGTTTTGCTTCAAAATGCTGCTATTGTATAAATTGTTCTCTTGATTATGTTCACTTCACTCTGTATAAATTCCTACTTCCCAAGATGGTCTGAATTTCTCTCTTTAAAAATTAATTTGGGGGTGCAGCCAAGATGGCAGAGTGAATACAGGAACTGACCTTAATATTTCCATGAATTCCATCAGCAACCTCTAAAAAGTGAATCTGAACAGATTTTAGAGGGACAGAATCTATTGGGAGACAGAGTATAGCAGATTTCCAGTCCAGGAAAGTGCCCATGTAGGACTGGGAAGGGAGAGCATAGAGCACTTGGAGCACCAGTGCAGATCAGAGAGCAGACCACAGTGGAGTGAAAGTGATCCCCGGATCCACAAGGGCAATTCACACATGTCTCACCACAGGATGGAAGAGTGGTCTGAGGTGGGTAGAAAAAAGCAAAGGGCCTGCAGCAGTGACAGCAGCTTCTCTTGGGGGCTATCAATTTACAACCTGGATGTTTAAAAATCACCTACCTGAACTTCTTTGAGCCAAGATAGTGGAGTAAACCCTAGCTGCTCTAACCCCCCTCCCTGACCCTGAAAACCCAGAGATTATTGCACCACCCAGTGTAAAATCCTGAAATAGTGGAAGCATCAGCAGGCTTGGGAGTTCTAGAGGAAGGGTGGGAGGCATCCCAACAAGCCCCATCTCAACTGACCAGCAGGAGATCTCGGGTGGAGCTAGCAAGCACTAACAACAGAAGCCCAGGTATCTTAGCACAACCAGGGGAATCGGGAAAACACCAGCACAGTCAGGCCACCAGCTGCTGAGCCTGCCTGAACTGTAGCCTAGGGGCACAAAGCCAGAAACCTGGAGTGGCCAGACCACCCATCCCCCACACCGTTACTCTGTGAGCCTCAGGTTAACCCAAGGGAAACACTGAGAGTCCTGGCCTCAGTCTAGACACACAGGGGTTACAGTACACAAAGTCAACAACCAGAAACCTAGTTCCCAGCTTAAGAAGTGTGGGTCAGAGCTCTCTGCACCCCAGAAGCATAAATCCACTTTAAAAGACAGGAAATAGGCAATCACAATGGGAAAGAAGCAACTTGCCCAGGGAAAACCAAAGACAATTGAATCATTTTATTGTGAACCAAAAGAATCACTTTCAGGAGACACCATTGACTCTATATCCACTCCTGATACCACAAAAGGAAATATGAACTGGTCTCAATCCCAAAAATCATTCTTGGAAGAGCTCAAGAAAGATTTTAAAAACTTACAAAGAGAGGTAGAAGGTAAATCCACCGATCCTTTTAAAATTACATTGGCCAGAATTGAAAAAAAAAAAAACTCACTGAAAAAAAGTAAAATTTGTGAACTGGGATGGGAAGTTCAAAATCTAACTGGAGAAAATACCTTCCTTTAAAAGGAGCTTTAAAAACTAACAGAGCAAAATAATTCACTAAAATTATAATCAATGAAGTCAAAGCTAAGGACTCTATGATGTATCAAGAATCAGTTAAACAAAACATAAAGATTGAAAAATTAGAAGAAAGTGTAAAATATCTTATTGGAAAAGCAACTGACCTGGAGAACAGCTCCAGGAGAGATAACCTAAGAAGTATTGGTCTACTGGAAAGACATGATGAAAAAAACAGCCTGGACAACATCCTCCAAGAGATCATCAAAGAAAACTTCCCTGAGGTCCTACAATAAGAGGGTAAAATAGTTATTGAAATAATTCACCTTTGGGAAGCTAGGTGGCACAATAGAGTACCAACCCTCGAGTCAGGAGGACTTGGGTTCAAATCCAGCCTCAGACACTTAAAACTAGCTTTGTGACTTGGGCAAGTCACTTAACCCCAATTGCCCTACCTTCCCCCCTCCAAAAATAAAAAAAGAAAGAAAGAATTCACCAGACACCTCCTAAAAGAGATCGAAAATGGAAATCTCCAAGAAATATAGTAGCCAAATTCCAGAATTATAAGGTCAAGAAGAAAATAATGCAAGCAGCTAGAAAGAAACAATTCAAATATCATGGAATTATAGTCAGAATCACACAAGACCTAGCAGCTTACACATTAAAAGATCAGAGCTATAAATATGATATTTTGTAAAACAAAAAGGCTTGGACTGCAACCAACAAAACTGAGCATAATCTTTCAGGCAAGGAAATGGTTATTCAATGAAATAAGGGACTTCCAGACTTTCCTGATGAAAAAGCCAGAGTTCAATAGAAAATTTGATTTCCAAATACAAGACTCAAGAGAGACATAAAAAGGTAAACAAGGAAAACACACACACACACACACACACACACACACACACACACACATGCACATAACTTGTGATTCAATAAAAGCAAACTGTTTACATCCCTATATGGGAAGCTGATACTTGTCAATATTGAGATTTATATAATTATTGTGACATTTAAAAGAGGGATATATATATATATACACACACATATATGTATGTATATATGTGTATATATATATATATATATATATATGTATGAGAGAGAGAGAAAATGAACTAATCTAATGATAAAAAATGCCTTATTAAGGCATATAAAGGGATTGTAAAGGGAGAAGAGGAAAGAAGGAGGCCGAAAAGAGTAAATTATGCCACACAAAGAGGTATAAAAGCATACTATAGTAGAGGGAAAGAAGGGAGGGAGATGAACATCACATGAACTTTATTCTCATTGTTTCTGGTTCAAGGAATGAACAACATAATCACTTAAGTTTAGGATTCTAATGTGAAAAATCACAAAAACTCATTATAGTAAAGGTAATGGAGGGAGGGAGAGGAGCACTGTATGAAATTTACTCTCATCGATTTGGGTTCAAGGAGGGAATAACACATTCTGTTAAGTATAAAAAATATTGTGCCCTGTAGGAAGTAGGAGGGGTAAAGGGGGAAAAAGCAGGAGATGGTTAGAAAGGAGGAAAATAGCAGTAAGGAGGAAGGGTAAGTAAAGGGAGAGAGGTGCATAGGGAGGGAACACTGAGGGAGGCAGTGGTCAAAAGGAAAACTCCTAAGAAGGGGAAGGGAGAAGGAAGGAAAAAAAAACATAAACAGGGGACGGTATAGGATGGAGTGAAAGACACAGATAGTAATCATAACTGTGAATGTGAATGGGATGAACTCTGCCATAAAACAGAGGCAGATAGCAGAATGGATTAAAAACCATAGTCCTACAATATGCTTTCTACAAGAAACACATTTGAAACAAGGGAATATGCACAAGGTAAAGGTAAAAAGGTTGGAATAGAATATATTATGCTTCAGCTAAAGTATAAAAAGCAGGGGTAGCAATCCTTATCTCTGATAAAGCAAAAGCAAAAAATAGATCTAATTAAAAGGTATAAGGAAGGAAACTATATCCTGCCAAAAGGCACCATCAAGAATGAAGCAATATCATTACTTAACATATATCAACCAAGCATATATGTTAGCATCCCAATTCCTAGAGGAGAAGGAAAAGGGAATTACAGGAAGAAATAGAAAGGAAAACTATACTAGTGGGGGACCTCAAACTCCCCCTCTCTAAACATGATGAATCTAACCTAAAAATAAATAAGAAAGAAGCTAAGGAGGCAAATAGAATTTTAGAGAGGCTAGATATGATAGACCTCTGGAGAAAACTGAATGGTGATAGAAAGGAACATGGTGGTATGAATTTTTGGCAGCTATGAAAAGAAGTGCTATAAATCGTTTTGCATTTATCTCTTTTCCTTGATTTCTTTGGTTTACAGACATTGATATAGATGGGTCAAGGGGTATATTTAGTTGGCAAATTTGCGGGTATAATTTCTTTTTAAGAAATGTTATTTATATCTGGGGGCAGAGCCAAGATGGTGGAGTAGAAACAGCATTTCCAAGGTGCTCTACCCCACACCATCTCCAAACTACGTAAAAGGGGAATCTGAACAACTTCTGGAGCCCCAGAACCCACAGAAAGACACAGAGAAGCTAACCTCCTGCTGAGGACAGCCAAGCAGCCCTACAGGGAGTGGCCAGCATAGGGTTCTGAGAACAGGCAGCACAGTGCACTGGGAAATGAGAGTGAAGAGCTCTGGGAGCCTAGCCCAGGCCTGAATGAGCCTCAGTTTTAGCCCCAGGGCGGCCTGGCCAACAGCCCGCTGGAGGGACCTCAGAACACCAGCAGCTGTGGCAATTCCAGAGTTATCAGCACAGATATTCCTAGGACAAAGTGAGAGGTTAGTGCCCTATGGACTTTGGGACCAATATTTGGCGAACACATAGGCTTCCTCCCCTGGGGGTGAAAAGCTGCTGAGGAAATGTGGCACAGAGGCCATTTTGCAGTGTCAGTGGCATCTCCAGCCCCTGGTTTGTGAATTGTAGAGAGATCCAGCAATCAGTCTGGGGGTTAATTGCTCTTTCTTTAACCTGCTTGGATCTAGATTGTGGTCTGGGGGGAGGCCTGAGGTGGGTATCCAATTTGCCAGAGCAGTTGGAGGCTTTACAGAGGCCATCCAACCTCTGGAAGTTGTGAAGACCCCAAAGTAGGGACAGAAGCTCTCCTGTCTGGTGGCAGAGTCCTACTGTGGCAACAAGCCCAAAAATCAAGTAATTAATTGGCAATATGCCTAGGCAAAGGAAACAAAATAAACAGAAAAAAATGCAACATTAGACTCCTATTTTGGGGGCAAAGAGGATCAAAGCATGGAACAGGAAGAGGACTGTGAGGTCAGAACTCCCGCACCAAAAGCCCCAAATGAAAATAAAAGCTGGCTACAGGCCATAGAGGATCTTAAGAGGCAGATAAGAGAAGTGGGGGAAAATTGGGAAAAGAAATGAGAAAGATGCAAGAAAAGTATGAAATGATTGTCAACAGCTTGACTGAGGAAAACAACACCTTAAAAAATAGACTAACTCAAATGGCAAAAGAGGCTGAGAAAGGCAATGAGGAGAAGAATGCCTTAAAAAGTCGAATTTGCCAGATGGAAAAAGAATCTCAAAAGCTCACTGAGGAGAATCACTCCTTCAGAATTAGACTGGAGCAAATGGAAGCTAGTGACTTTATGATAAATCAAAATTCTGTTAAACAGATCCAAACAAATGAAAGAATAGAATGCAATGTGAAATATCTTATGGGAAAAACCACTGACCTGGAAAATAGATCCAGGAGAGATAATTTAAAAATTATTGGATTACCTGAAAGTCATGATCAAAGAAAGAAATTAGAAATCATCCTTCAAGAAATTCTGAAGGAAAATTGCACTGATGTTTGAGACCCAGAAGGAGAAATACACGTTGAAAGAATCCATCAATCGCCTCCTGAAAAGGATCCCCAAAAGAGAACTGGCTATATTATAGCCAGTCAAAGGGGGTATGGGAGAAGATATGGGAGAGGGCAGATTGGATGAGGGGATATCTTGTGGGACTGCTATTCTGGGATGCTGGGTCAGGAAAAAATGGGGAAAATATTGTAATTCAAAATCTGGTGGAAATGAATGGTGTAAACCAGAAGTTAATAAAGCATCTGTTTAATGGGAAAAAAAGAAATGTTATTTATTTTGAATAAGTGGTACATGGCACATACACAAAACTGCCCATGTACTAGGGCATAAAAACCTCACAATTCAGTGCAGAAAGGCAGAAATATTACATGCATACTTCTCAGGTCATGATGCAATAAAAATTATAGCAATAAAGGGTCATGTAAAGATAGACTAAAAACTAATTGGAAACTAAATAATTTAATCCTAAAGAATGAGTCAGTCAAACAAGAAATTATGTAAACAATCAGTAACTTCATTCAAGAGAATGACAATGATACAACATACCAAAATTTGTGGGATGCAGCAAAAGCAGTTCTTAGGGAAATTTGTATATACCTGAATGCATACATGAATAAAAGAGAGAAAACCAAGGTCATTAAATTGGGCATGCAATTGAAAAATCTAGAAAAAGAATGAATTGAAAATCTCCAATTAAATACTAAATCAGAAATAATGAAAACCAAAAGTGAGATTAATAAAATTAAAATTAAGAAAACTATTGAATTAAAAAATAAAACTATTAGCTGGTTTTATGAAAAAAACCAACAAAATTAATAGAACTTTAGTCAATATGACAAAAAAAGAAAGAAAATCAAATTATGAGTATCACAAATGAAGGTGAGTCTACCTCAAATGAAGAAGAATTTAAAACAATAATTAGCAATTATTTTGCCCAATTGTATGTACATAAATTTGACAATCAATAGTGAAATGGATGAATATTTACAAATATATAACTTGCCCAAGTTAACTGAAGAGGCAGAACATTACTTAAATAACCCCATCTCAGAAAAAGAAATTGAACAAGCCATCAATGAACTCCATAGTAAAAATCTCCAAGGTCAGACAGATTAACTAGTGAATTCTATCAAATATTTAAAGAACAATTTACTTTCGATACTTTGCAAACTATTTTGGAAAATTGGAGAAGCGAGTCCTACCAAATACTTTTTGTGACACAAATATGGTACTGATAGCTAAGTTGGGAAGAGACAAAATGGAGAAGGAAAATTATAGACCAATTTTTCTCAGGAATGTGGATGCAAAAAATTTAAATAAAATATTAGCAAAAAGACTACAGCAATTTGTCATGAGAATAACTCACGTTGATAAGGTAGGATTTATTCCAGGGATTCAAGGATGGTTCAAAATTAGGAAAACTATAAGTATAATTGATTATATCAACAACAAAACTAGCAGAAAACATATGATTATTTCAATAGTTGGAGAAAAGGCTTTTGACAAAATACAACATTCGTTCCTATTAAAAACACTAGAAAGTATAGGAATAAATGGAGTCTTCCTTAAAATAATAAGTAGCATCTATATAAAACCAGTAAGTATTATATGTAATGAGGATAAGCTAGTAGCATTTCCAGTAAGATCAGGGGTAAAACAAGGATGTCCACTATTACCCCTCTTATTCAGTTTGCTACTAGGAATATTAGCAGTAGCAATAAAAGAAGAAAAAGAAATTGAAGGAATCAAATTAGGCAAAGAAGAGACTAAGCTATCACTCTTTGCAGATGATATGATGATATACTTAGGGAATCCTAGAAAATCAAGTAAAAAAATACTTGAGATAATAAATAAATTTGGCAACGTTGCAGCATGTAAAATGAAACCACCTAAATCCTCTGCATTCCTATATATTCTAATAAAACCCAAAAGCAAGAGGTAAAAAGAGAAATTCAATTTAAATTTACTGGAGACATAAAATATTTGGGAATCTACTTGCCAGACAAACCCAGGACCTATATGAACATAATTACAAAACATTTTTCATGCAAATAAAGTCAGATCCAACTAATTAGAGAAACATCAGTTGCTCATGGCTGGGTTGAGCTCATATAAAAATGACCATTTTACCTAATTTAAATCACATATTTACTGCCATACCTATCAATTTACCAAAAAACTACTTCACTGAGCTAGGAAAAGTAGTAACAAAATTCATATGGAAGAACAAAAATCCAGAATACCAAAGGAATTAATGAAAAGAAATGCTAGGGAAGATGGCCTAGCCATACCAGTTTTTGTTTAAAAATATTATGTTGTATATATGCTGTATTATAAATATATATATATATATATATTATGAATATTTAATTATAAATATGCTGTATTATAAACAGCAGTCATCAAAACTACTTGGTGCTGGCTGAGGAATAGGGTAGTGGGTCAATGGAATAGATTGGGTACACAAGACTCAGCAGTCAATGACTATAGTAATCTCCTGTTTGATAAACACAAAGACCCCGGTTTTGGGGATAAAACCTCAGTATTTGACAAAAAATGCTGGGAAAACTGGAATATAGGATGGCAGAAACTGGGCATAGATAAATATCTAACACCTTTTACCAAAATCAAGTTGAAATGGGTGCATGATCTAGGTATAAAGACTGATACTTTAAGCCACATGGGAGAGCAAGGAATTATTTACCTGTCAGATTTATGGAGAAGGGGAGATTAACCAAATAAGAGTTAGAGAGCATGATAAAATGCAAAATGGATAATTTTGATTACATCAAATTGAAAAGTTTCTGTACAGATAAAGCCAATGTAACCAAGATTACAGGGGAAATGGAAAATTGGGAAAGAATTTTTACAACCAATTCTGATAAAGGCCTCATTTCTAAAATATACAGAGACTTGAGTCAAATCTATAAGAATACAAATCACCCCCCAACTGATAAATGGTCAAAGAATATGAACAGGCAGTTTTCAGAGGAAGAAATTAAATATATCTATAAGCGTATGAAAAAATGCTCTAAATCACTATTAATTAGAGAAATGCAAATCAAAACAACTCTGAGGTACTACACCTCACTGGCCAGATTGGCTAAGATGACAAAACAAAAAAATGACAAATCTTGGAGAGGATGTGGACAAATTGGAACACTAATGTATTGTTCATGGAGATGTGAACTGATTCAACCATTCTGGAGAGCAATCTGGAACTATGCCCAAAGGGCTATAAATAAGTACATACCCTTTGACCCAGCAATAACCCATCTAGGGTTGTATCTCAGAGAGATCATAGAAGTAGGGAGAGGACCCATATGTACAAAATTACTTATAGCAGCATTTTTTGTTATGACAAAGAAGTGGAAGTCAAGGGTATGCCCATAAATTGGGGAATGGCTGAACAAGTTGTGGTAAATTAATGTAATGGAATACTATTGTGGTATAAGAAATGAGGAGCAGGGGGGCGGAGCCAAGATGGCCGAGTAGAAACAGCACATCCAAGCCACTCTGCCCCCACATTCCCCCCAAACGATGTAAAAGGGGACTCTGAACAACTTCTGGAGCCCCAGCACCCACAGAAAGACACAGAGAAGTTAAACTCCCGCTGAGGACAGCCCAGCAGCCCTGCAGGAAGGACCAGCGCAGTGGTCTGGGACCTGGCAGCGTGCAGCGCGCAGAGAGCATGAGCTGAGCCGAGCTGAGCCGAGCGGAGCCCAGGTCCGCATGAGCCGAGGTTTTAGCCCCAGGGCGGCAGGGCCAGCAGCCAGCTGGAGGAACTCCAGAACACCAGGAGCTGTGGCGACTCCAGAATTATCAACATAGACTTGCCTTGGACAAAGTAAGAGGTTAGTGTCCTATGAACTTTGGGACTGGTATTAGGGAATGCGTCGGCTCCCTCCCCTGGGGGCTAGAAGCCGCTGAGAACAAAGGCCATTTTATAGTTTTCAGAGGCAGCTCCCGCTCCCAGCCTGCAAATTTGTAGGGAGATCCAGCGATCAGTCTTGGGGGGGTAATCGCTCTTGCTTTAACCTCCCTGGATCTGGATTGTGATCTAGGGTGGAAGTTGTGGGTGGGTTTACGGCTTGCCAGAAACGGAAGTTGCCCCTCACACGTTCGGGACGAAAATTCCTCTATCTGGCCTTAAAGCCATAGTGTGGCAACAAGCCCAAAAGTCAAGTAATTAAGTGGCAACATGCCAAGGCAAAGGAAACAGAAAAATGCAACCCTAGACTCCTATTTTGGGGGCATAGAGCAGGAAAAGGACTGTGAGGTCAGAAGTCCTGCTCCAAAAGCCCCAGGGGAAAACATGAGCGGGTTGCAGGCCATAGAGGACCTTAAGAAGGAATTTAAAAATCAAATAAGAGAAGTGGAGGAAAAATTGGAAAGAGAAATGAGAAGGATGCAGGAAAAGTATGAAATGAGGGTCAACAGCCTGACTGAGGAAAACAACACCTTAAAAAATAGACTAACTCAAATGGCAAAGGAGGCCCAAAAGGGCAATGAGGAGAAGAATGCCTTAAAAAGTCGAATTTGCCAGATGGAAAAAGAATCTCAAAAGTTCACTGAGGAGATTCATTCCTTCAGAGTTAGACTGGAGCAAATGGAAGCTAATGACTTTATGAGAAATCAAGATGCTGTTAAGCAGATCCAAACAAATGAAAGATTAGAAGGCAATGTGAAATATCTCATGGGAAAAACCACTGACCTGGAAAATAGATCCAGGAGAGACAATTTAAAAATTATTGGACTACCTGAAAGCCATGATCAAAGAAAGAACCTAGAAATCACCCTTCAAGAAATTCTCAAGGAAAACTGCCCTGATGTTTTAGATCCAGAGGGCAAAATAGAGGTTGAAAGAATCCACCGATCACCTCCTGAAAAAGATCCCAAAAAGAAAACTCCCAGGAATATTATAGCCAGGTTCCAGAATCCCAGATCAAGGAGAAAATACTACAAGCAGCCAGGAAGAAACAATTTCAATATTGTGGAAACACAATCAGAATAGCCCAGGACCTGGCAGCTTCTACACTGAGGGATCGAAGGGCATGGAATATGATATTCCAGAGGGCAAAAGAACTGGGAATGAACCCAAGGGTCACCTACCCAGCAAAACTGAGAATTTTGTTTCAGGGGAAAATATGGTCATTCAGTGGAATAGAGGACTTTCAAGCATTCTTGAGGAAAAAACCAGAATTGAATAGAAAATTTGACATCCAGACACAAGAAGGAAGAGATGCCTGAGAAGGTAATCAGGGAAAAGAAATCAAAAGGAACTTATCAAAGTTGAACTATTTCCATTCCTATATGGAAAAGCAATAACTGTGACTGATGATATCTTTCTCACTATGAAAATAATGGAAGAAGGGGGTGTGGTCATATGAATACATATATGAATGTGTGTGTATAGGGTTACAGTTATATATGGATAGAGGGCATAAGTTGAATTTGTTGGGAAGGGAGAATACTCAAGGGATGAAATTATGAGGTGAGAGAGGAAAGTGGCAAGAGGAGATGGGGAGAGACAGGGTAGTGTAAATTATCCCATGCAGAAGAAGCAAGGGGAAGTGGTTGCAAAAGAGGGGGAGAACAAGGAAGGCTAAAAACGCAAAACCACATTCAAACTGAATTTGGTTCAGGGAGAAAATGACATAGATAGTAAATGGGATATCTCAACATGCAGCAGGATGGGGGAAGGGGGATGGGAGGAGGGATGATGGATGGGAGGGCATCCTAGGGGTGAGGGGAGGTTGGAAGCACCCACTATAAAAGAGGGACAGGATCATGTAGGGAATGGACCAGGTGGGGGGGTGGGATGAGTGGGAGGGAATTATAAGCAGCCTTGTACAATATATCTACTATGATAATGTTTTACATAGCTAGACATGTACAACATATACTGAATTACTTATCTCCCAAGAGGGAATGGGTGACAAGGGAGGAAGGAAATGGATCTGAAAGTCGAGGTCATAACATTAAATGTTTCAAATATATATAAATACTATTATCAATACTCTTTTGGTTGTAATAGGGAGATAAGATGTGCAGGCATTGGGATGCAAAGACTCACCTTCCTCTAATGGAAAAGTCGATGGGGGTATGGGAGAAGGTATGGGAGAGAGCAGAGTGGAGGAAGCGATGTCTTGTGGGATTACTGTTCTGGGAGGTTGGGTAGGGGAATAATGGGGGGAAAATGATTGTAACTCAAAATCTGCCGGAAATGAATGATGTAAAACAGAAGGTAATAAAGCATTTGTTTAAAAAAAAAAGAAATGAGGAGCAGACAGATTTCATGATAATCTGGAGAGACTTATATAAACTGATGTTGAGTGAGAAGAGCAGAACCAGGAGAAATTTGTATACAATTACAAACACAACATATGTGTGATGACTAACTTTGATAGACTGGGCTCCTCTGAGCAATGTAAAGTTATAAGACAACTCCAAAGTCTCATGATGGAAAGAGATATCTATATCCAGAGAAAGAACTACAGCGTTTGAATATAAATTAAAGCAAACTACTTGCTCTCTTTCTTTTACTTGTTTTGTTTCCTCTTTCCATTCTTCATTCCATCAGTTATAATCCTTCTTTACAACCTGTCTAATGTTTAATATGAAGGTATTTGTAGATCCTATATTTGATTGCCTGCCACAATAGGTGGGGGAAGGGAGGAGGAGAAGGGGAGAAAATTTGAAACTCAAGGGATTGTGGAATTGAATGTTGTAAACTAAAAGTAAATAAATAGCCAAACAAACAAAGAAATGAATGAATGAATGAATAAATAAATAAATAAATAAATTCCATTTAAAATTTAAATAAAAAGAATACTTCCTTGGATGTGGCACAATATAAATTAGGATTCAATATAAAAAAACATGAATTTCCATTTCACACTCTTACATCTTTTTTGAAAATGATACAATAAATACTACATATCAGTTTCAGTTACCCTGCTTTTCTGTACTTCCTTCTAAATTTTCTTTCATTCTCTACTGTGCATTTTTAAATTTTTTTCTTCCTCCCTCCCTATCCTGTCCTAGAGAATGCTACCATTAGACATATGTGTCTAATATATATATATATATATATATATATATTTATATACAATATAATATGTATATAATATATTAGAACATATGTTATAATGATAATATATATCTGTATGTGTATACATATACATGTGTATGTATACACACACAAATTTGCAAATCCATACTATACATACTTCTATTCATCAGTTCTTTCTCTGGATGTGCATAGCACACTCATTGAGACAGTAAGCAATCTGGCATAGGTCATAGATGTGCAATCATGTAAAACATTACCGCAGTATTCATTTTGTACAAAAAGACTTGAACAAAAGGAAACAAAGTGAAAAATATTATTCTTCAGGCTGTATTCAAACAACATAATTTCTTTCTCTGGAGGAAGATAGCATGCTTTATTATGTGTCCTTTAGGATTGTCTTTGACTATTGTATTGCTGAGAATAGCTGTCATTCACCATTCTTGATCATACAATACCGTTGCTAATTTTCTCCTGTTTCTGTTTATTTCACTATGCATCAGTTCATATGTCTTTCCAGGTTTTTCTGAAATCATCCTGCTTCTCATTTTTTCTAGCACAGTAGTATTCCATCACAATATCCCAACTTGATGGACATCCACTAAATTTAAGATTTTTTGCCACTAAAAAAAAAAAAGATCTGCCTTAAATATTTTTGTCATATACGTCATTTTCCCTTATTTACAAAAATACTTCTTTGAAATAAAGACCTGTGGTATTTCTGGATCAAAAGGTATTGCAGCATTTTATAGCCCTTTGGGTATAGTTCCAAATTGCTCTCCAGAATGATTGGATCATTTCAAAACTCTAATAGTGTATTAGTATCCCATTTTTCCCACATACTCTCGAGATCCAATATTCTACTTGTTTTGTCATATTAGCCAATTTCATAGATGGGAAGTGGTATCTCAGAATTCCTTTAATTTGTATTTCTTTTTTTTAAACAAATGCTTTATTAACTTCTGTTTTACATCATTCATTTCTGCCAGATTTTGAGTTACAATCGTTTCCCTCCCCGTTATTCCTCTACCCAACCTCCCAGAATAGCAGTCCCACAAGATATCACTTCCTCCAATCTGCTCTCTCCCATACCTTCTCCCATACCCCCTTCAACTTTTCCATTAGAGAAAGGTGAATCTTTGTGTCCTAATGCCTCTCTTCCTTCTTGTGTCTGGGTGTCAAATTTTCTATTCAGTTCTGGTTTTTTTCCTCAAGAATGCTTGAAAGTCCTCTATTCCACTGAATGACCATATTTTCCCCTGAAATAAAATACTCAGTTTAGCTGGGTAGGTGACCCTTGGCTTCATTCCCAGTTCTTTTGCCCTCTGGAATATCATATTCCATGCCCTTCAAACCCTCAGTGTAGAAGCTGCCAGGTCCTGGGCTGTTCTAATTGTGTTTCTACAATATTGAAATTGTTTCTTCCTGGCCGCTTGTAGTATTTTCTCCTTGCTCTGGGGATTCTGGAACCTGGCTATAATATTCCTGGGAGTTTTCTTTTTGGGATCTTTTTCAGGAGGTGATCTGTGAATTCTTTCAACCTCTATTTTGCCCTCTGGATCTAAAACATCAGGGCAATTTTCCTTGAGAATTTCTTGAAGGGTGATTTATAGGTTCTTTCTTTGACCATGCCTTTCAGGTAGTCCAATAATTTTTAAATTGTCTCACCTGGATCTATTTTCCAGGTCAGTGGTTTTTCCCATGAGATATTTCACATTGCCTTCTAATCTTCTGTTTGTTTGGATCTGATTAACAGCATCTTGATTTCTTATAAAGTCATTAGCTTCCATTTGTTCCAGTCTAACTCTGAAGGAATGAATCTCCTCAGTGAACTTCTGAGATTCTTTTTCCATCTGGCAAATTCGACTTTTTAAGGCATTCTTCTCCTCATTGCCCTTTTGGGCCTCCTTTGCCATTTGAGTTAGTCTATTTTTTAAGGTGTTGTTTTCCTCAGTCAGGCTGTTGACCCTCATTTCATACTTTTCCTGCATCCTTCTCATTTCTCTTTCCAATTTTTCCTCCACTTCTCTTATTTGATTTTTAAAGTCCTTCTTAAGGTCCTCTATGGCCTGCAACCCGCTCCTGTTTTCCCCTGGGGCTTTTGGAGCAGGACTTCTGACCTCACAGTCCTTTTCCTGCTCTATGCCCCCAAAATAGGAGTCTAGGGTTGCATTTTTCTGTTTCCTTTGCCTTGGCATGTTGCCACTTAATTACTTGACTTTTGGGCTTGTTGCCACACTATGGCTTTAAGGCCAGACAGAGAAATTTTCATCCCGAACGTGTGGGGGGCAACTTCTGTTTCTGGCAAGCTGTAAACCCACCCACAACTTCCACCCTAGATCACAATCCAGATCCAGGGAGGTTAAGCAAGAGCGATTACCCCCCAAGACTGATCGCTGGATCTCCCTACAATTTGCAGTCCGGGAGCTGGAGCTGCCTCTGAAAACTACAAAATTGTGTTTCTCCTCAGAGGCTTCTAGCCCCCAGGGGAGGGAGCTGAGGCATTCCCCAAATACTGGTCCCAAAGTCCATAGGACATTAACCTCTTACTTTGTCCTAAGCATGTCTATGTAGATGATTCTGGAGTCGCCACAGCTGCTGTTGTTCTGGGGTCTCTCCAGCCGGCTACTGGCCCTGCTGCCCTGGGCCTAAAACCTCGGCTCACGGGGACCTGGGCTCCGCTCGTCTAGGCTCTCAGCTCTCTGCACACTGCATGCTGCAGGCTCCCAGAGTGCTGCGCTTGTCCTTCCTGCAGGGCTGCTGGCCTGTCCTCAGTGGGAGGCTATCTTCTCTGTGTCGTTCTGTGGGTGCTGGGGCTCCAGAAGTTGTTCAGAGTCCCCTTTTACATCGTTTGGGAGGAATCTGGGGGCAGAGTGGCTTGGATGAGCTGTTTCTACTCCGCCATCTTGGCTCCACCCCCTCTAATTTGTATTTCTATAGTCATTAGTGATTTAGAGCATTTTTTTCATATGACTATAGATAACTTTGATCTTTTTCTTCATATTCTTTGACCACTTATCAATGGGGAATGACTTGTATTTTTATAAATCTTACTCAGTTCTCTATATATTTGAGAAATGAGGCCTTTAACAGAGATATTTGTTGCAAATATTATTTCCATTTTCTGCTTTACTTCCAATTTTGGTTGTATTGGTTTTGTTTGTGCAGTTTTAAAAATATATAATCAAAATTATCTATTTTACATTTCATAATGCTTTCTATCTCTTATTTGGTTATTACTTCTTCTCTTTCTATAGATCTGACATGTAGACAATTCCTTGCTCTTCTAATTTGCTTATAGTATCAATCTTTATGTGCAATCATGTACCCATTTTGACCTGAACATGGTATATTGTGTGAGATGTTGATCTATACCTAGTTTCTGCCATACTGTTTTACTGTTTTCCCAGAAGTTTTTGTCAAATAATGAGTTTTTGTTCCAACAGTTTAGATCTTTAGGTTTATTATATACTATATTACTATGGTCATGTACTATAATGTAGCTCTAATGCAATATTCACAGTGCTAATGGTGACTGTAAATATGTCAGCATAATTCTCAATCACAAAGTATAACAGACTCCCCACATATAAGACAGAAGTAAAAGATTCATTCAGATACCAGAAAACCGAATCCCAACACCAGGAAAATGAATCTATCACATCACAATAGAAGTTAATGCACCACAATTCAGCAGATGCACACCATCATTTAGCCTTCTCACAAACCAACACTCACAAGTCTAGCTATCTCCCTGGGTGAGGCCTCTCTCTCTCATCATCTATCTGCTCTGATTCCCAGCTTCCTTCAGCTTCACCCTTCAGCAAACTCTTCTCACCACAGGCTCCATGTTGATTACATTCAGCCTATTATCGAGAAGGGAAAATCTTCAAATTTCCATTACTATTGTTCTGAATACCTACTTTATGTTCTGAATGTTTTTGTTTATGTTTATGTTCTGAATACCTACTTTATTCCACTGATCTACCATTCTGTTTCTTAGAAAATACCAGATTGTTTTTGATAATTACTGTTTTAGAATACAGTTTGAGATCTTGTATGGCATGACTGCTTGCCTTCACATTTTTTTTTCATTAATTCCCTTGATAGCCTTAACCTTTTGTTTTTCCGCATGAATTTTATTATTTTTCTAGCTCCAATTTTTTGGTAGTTTGATTGGTATGGCACTGAATAAATTGATTAATTTAGGTAGACTTGTAATTTTTATTATATTGGCTCTGTCATGAATAATTAATATTTTTTCCATTTGCTTAGATCTATTTTCATTTGTGTGAAAAGTGTTTTGTGATTGTGTTCATATGGTTCCTGGGTTTTCCTTGGCAGGTAGACTCTCAAGTATTGTATATTGTCTACAGATATTTTAAGTGGATTTTCTCCTTCTATCTTTTGCTGCTAAACTTTGTCCACAAGATATAGAAATGTGAGTGATTTGTATCGGTTTATTTTGTATCCTGCAATTTTGCTGGTTATTAATTATATTCACTAGGTTTTTAATTGTTTCTCTAGGATTTATTAAGTATAACATTATATCATCTGTTTGCTGCTAGGTTGCTATGGAAGCAGGGACTCCCTTGCTGTCTGACCTGGAATGTATGGACTTGCTGTTGACTGGCTCCAGGGATGGGTCCTCACTACAGATCAGGAAAGGGGTGGAACCCACCCCTGGGGTCCTGTACTAGGGGTGAGGTCACTGAGGTGGGGTCTTGCTCTGCTGCAAAGACTACTGACTCACTTACAGGCTGCTGGCTTACAAGAGGGCAGAGCCTTGTTGATGGATTACATTGGTGCTTGGAGTCCTCCTATAGACCCTTTGCTCTAAGACTAGTTTCTACTGATCTAACAATTTGTTCCCCTCCGTCCCATTAAGGCAGATATTTCCTGTGCCCAAATCAGTTCTGAGGTGCTTTTCAAGTTGCTTAGAGTGGAATTTGGGAGAGCTCCAAGGGCTTTGTTGGGGCCTCCATCCCCTCAAAGGCCTTAGGTAGCTCTCTGAGTTCAGGTCTGGAAACAGCACTCAGCAGTATGTGCTGATCTTATCTCAGGTCAGGGGGCCCTGACCTCTAGGAAGTGCTGAGGTGTCCATATTGTGTGCTGTCATGCAAAATACCCTATTACCCTTGTGTTTATCTTTGGGACAAAGTGTAAGTGCACAGGAGTATGCAAGCTATTCTGGACACAGTCTCCCTGTTCTCTGTTTGGCTCCCCTACCTTCCCTCATGAGCTGTTCACAAGCTCTGCAAGTGCACTTTGGGAGATTTAAGGGCTGAAACATGAGGGGACCAGGGAGAGAGATATAACAATATGCCTGTCTTGCCAATAAAGCTGTACCTTTCTCCATTTCTACTGGCTTGCCTTCTCCTTTATGTGAACATATGGGATATAACTGGATGCACACCAAAGACCTGGGAGAGGTAAGACTCAGCTAGAAATCCTAGGAGTGTAACAAGTGGCACCCTAACAGGGACCTTTTAGCTGAGCCCCTAGCATAGTGGGGAGACAGAGGTAAAGCCCCAAGGGATCAGAGAAATTCTGGGGATAACTGGGGACAAAAATGGGGAATCACCTCCCGATAATTAAGCCAGAGGAAATGGAGATTTGTGCTCTACAGCTTTATAAGGCAGTTAAAGGCCAGGGACTGACCCTCCCACTTAAGGACCTGTAGAGATTTATTGAAAAAGTGAAAGTGGTCTCTCTGTGAATAGAAGACATAGGCTTAGCTAAGCAGAAATGGGGCATAGTTTGGGAACAAATGACAAGTTATGAGAACAATACCCCTGGGCTCCTAAAGGATAAGGATTTTGTAATTTATGGCCAGGTAAAAGCAGCCTTTTCTGGGCCAAATCGGCCATCAGCCATTTCACGGTGCAAAATCAAACCAAAAGTGCAGCGTTGGAAGCTGACCCTGTGAAGGACAGACAGACTAAGGAAGAATCAGAATCTAGAAGAGAAAAAGGAGAACATCCTCAGAGCAATGCCCCTAGTTACAGGGCCTTATACCCAGACTTACAACAGTTCTATTTTCCTCCACCCCTCCCAAAATGTTGAGAATTGGACAGTTCCCCAAGAGAAAGTCTGTCCTTGTTTGGAGGTCATGGAACAGTGCGGCCTGGAGAAAGCCTTAATCTTGGCATGGCAGAAGGGAGAGTATTTAACAAGGTGGTCTCTTTGCCCATTTTGTGAGGTGAATGATGCTGCTGCTCCAGGAGGCTCTAGGAGAGTGCACACACTGATAAATTGGAAACAAATAAAATTAAAGGAGGCAGTGGTTAAATATGGCCCTACAGCCCCTTTCACTATGGCCCAATTAGACAATTTATCTTCCTAATACACTTTAATCCCCAGTGACTGGAAAGCCCTTATTTAAGCCTGCCTGACACTTGGCCAGAATGTAGTTTGGATATCTGAATACACTGAGTTTTGCAGGGAGGAAGCTAGACAGGTGGCCCCCAGGGCCCAAGCAGCTATTATATTCACTCAATTCATGGGAATGGGGGATTATTAATTCAATTTATGAAATGGGGGATTGTGACTCCACCACTCAACAACTGAATTATCAGCCTGCTGATTATGTGATTATAGCTCAATGTGCCAATAAGGCTTGGAAAAGGGTGGTTGCAGTTGGTCAGGGGGAGCACTGGACCATGACTCAGATAGGCACCCAGGAGCCTTTTGTGGAATTTGTTGCTCTTATGCAGGAAGCTGTCCCTGATAGTATGGGTGATGTAGCCAGAGCCGACATAGTCTTTTGGCTCATGCTGAGAGAAAATGCCAACCATGACTGCAAAAAGGCTATGATTGGGCTTCCTAGGGATGTGGGGATAGAGGAGATGGTATGGCGCTGTGAGAGGGTAGGCTCCCAAGTATATCAGATGGAATTGTTAGCTGGATCCCTGAGTTCAGGACAAGGAACAAGAAGGCAGGGAGAAAGAAAGTGTTTTGGGTGTAAAGAGCATTTAAAGAAGAATTGTCCAAAACAGAAACTAGATCACCCTACTGGGCCTTGTTTCAAGTGTGGAAAACCAGGTCATTATGCTAAATGCTGCCACTTTGACAAACTGGCTAGAAATGGGTGGAGGTGCCCCTCGAGGTCCCTAATGTCGTTTCCACTCAGGAACAACCTTTGGAAACCCACTACAAGGCTCTCTGCGGAAAACAATCAACTTAAAACTTCCCATTTATTGCCTTAGTAAATTCTGAGTTTCCCCTCACACACAACTGTTGAGCTACCCATCAAACCCTTCAATCGAGAAGTTCTTGTACTCATCCATCCAGGGCATGTACCCGGCATTGTGCATACCCTGATACTCGAGACAAAAGCCCCTGAGATAATATTTACAGATCCAACTAAAAGGAAAAATTTATTGATGACCAATGCCTTGTCACAATGGGTTGCCCTTAGATGATTCAGAAAACCCTTATCTCAAAAACAGCTTATCTCAAACCACTGAATTTAAAAAAAAAAACAAAAAACTATGGGCTACTTTAGTAATACAGAGGCAACCATTTCAAGGTACTTTTCATACAGGAGCAGACAGGATTGTAATAGCAATCCAAGCATGGCCCTTGAATTGGCCATTAACCCCACCACTCAGGTGGTGAGCGGGGTTGGAGGTGCCCAGTGGGCTTGGCAATCACAAAAATGGCTATGCTGGGAGTTTGACAGCAGCCAAAGCCTTATACGACCCCTAATAGTTTAGGGCCTAAATATAAGTTTATGGGGTCATGAAATTATGAAACATTTGAATATGAAATTAACAAATGAAAACTTTTCATTGGGGCCATTGGCATGAGGAGCATGTGTCCCCTGCTTAAGTGGAGAACAAAAACACCTGTGTGTGCCCCTTACGAAGGAGAAGTTCCTCACTTTAGAATTTTTAGTCCAACAATAATTTCACCTGGGCCACCTGGAAGAATCCTTTAGTCCTTGGAATTTCCCTGTGTTATAAAAAAGAAATCTGGTGCTTTTCACTTTTTAATAGACCTGGGGGGGGGCGGGGGTTTAATGCTGTGTTAGAAGCTATGGGAGCTTTACACCATGGACTCCTGTATGGTACCCCAGGGATACTCAATCTGGATCATAGATATTAAGGACTGTTTCTTCAGCATCCCACTGCATCCTGATGATAGAGAGAATTTTGCCTTCTCCATTTCACAGATTAATTTTCAGGCTCCCATGGAAAGGTATCAATGGAAGGTGTTGCCACAAGGGATGGTTAATAGCCCTACTCTTTGCCAGCAGTTTCTAAGCCAGGCCCTAGATGGACTGAAAAAAAAGTGGCCTGAAGCCCACATAATCCATTATATGGATGACATTGTTGTAGCTCGCCCCTCCCCTCAAACCTTTCAGGCCATCATAGTGGAGGTGGGTAAACAATTGCAAAACATTGGGTTACTAATTGCCCCAGAAAAAATACAGGTTACAGCTTCTTATCACTATTTGTGCTTTAAAATGTCTGAACATGAGATTAGGTAATCCTCTCCTCATATTGGTTATGAGCATTTATGCACTTTAAATGATTTTCAAAAAATTAGTAGGAGCCATACAGTAGCTGAGGGCTAGAACTCCTATTCCCTGAGACCTCATGAAACCCCTCACTCAGCATATTGCAGGGTAATTTGGCCCTTTCCTAGATCTTAGACTGGGGAAGCAAGAGAGGCAGTTAAGAAAATATGTGAATTAGTGATGGGAAACACAACATATAGATGACAAGGGAAACAATCTTTAGAGATAACTATTCTAGGTAAGGAGTGTCCTTTTGCTGTAATACGTGAAGGCAGTTTTGCCTTTGAATGGCCCTACCCCTCTAGGACAAACAGGATTATTGAGACCTTAGTTGTAAAAATAGGTAATTTAGCTCTAGCGGCAGCAAAAAGGGCCATTCTTCTATCAGGACAACAACCTGTGTTATACACAGGCTTACCCAAATTTGAAATCCAGGAGCTTTCCCAGAGCTTTGTCCTTTGGGCATCTCTTAGCCAGTGGGTGAAATTTGGATTGAAAACAAACTTTTTGGCTGCCCATCTCTGGGGGAAATTGAAAACTACATTGCACATCAGTTCCACCCCAGTGGACGGTGATAATGTCTATACAGATGCCACTAAGGATCATAAAGCAGCCATATACAATGAAAAAAAAACTAAGGAACTCCAAGTATTACAAACTCCCTATACTTACACTCAAAAGAATAAATTATACGCAGTCATTATGGCCCTTAAGAGGTATCCAGAACCTATAAATATCATTTCTGATAGTGCATACGCAGTGGGAATTATCCACCACTTCCCTGGTGCCATCATTATGGCTGAACATTCCACAATAGGAACCTTGATTATGGATTTAAAACTATGTTTAGAGAACAGCACAGTACCCCTTTATATTCTCCATGTAAGATCACACACTGATGGTAGGGGCCTATTGTTTCAGGGAAATCAGGTAGTGGACCAAGATTTAGTCTCCAGTGCAATGTAATGCTTCCCTGTAGAAGCACAACAGGCCCATGATAAATTTCACCTCTCAGCCAGATCTTTAAGGTGTCTCTATGGGCTTTCCAAAGAACAAGCTAGACAAATAGTGAAACAATGCAGGCACTGCATTCCTTATCTCCTGCCACCTCCTGAGGGAAAGATCCCCCAAGGAAGGGCACCAAATGAGATTTGGCAGATGGATGTAACACACATTTCTGGAGCCTGCATCCATGTAACAATAGACACCTTCTCAGGTTTTTTGATAGCCACCATACAAGAAGGAGAAAAGGTAAGTCATGTAGAAAACCATTTATACCATTGTTTTTCTATTAGTGTACCCCCCCTCTAAAGTTAAAGACAGATAATGGCCCCTCTTATGTTTCTAAAGCCTTGCAGGTGTTTTTAGCCGAATTTGGCATTAGACATGTTACTGACCTCCCTTACAATACCACTAGTCAGGCAATTGTGGAAAGAGGGAATCACACTATCAAGGTGATCCTCACCAAACCGGAAAAGGGAAAGGTATGGTTGCAACAAAGGCATCTTGATATGGCACTCTATACATATAACTTTTTAAAATTTGATTGTGATTCTCTAACTCCTGCCATGCGCCATTTTTCTAAGGGAAGGTCATTTATGTCCCTTTCCTACTACAATCTCTGGTGATCACCCAGAAGTGCGCATTATGTAGTTCAGGCTTGATAGGAGGTGGGAGGGCCCTGGGAAGGTGATAATATGGGGGCCAGGATATGTTTGTATCTCTACAGAAAATAGCCAAAGGATCTGGGTACCTGGCCCTGCTACTCATGTCCTTGCCAACTCGCCAGCTGAAATAAAGGAGAAGGAGGAGATGACCTTGGCAACGTCTCCGTCCCCCTAACAGACCTATTGCACAACCTACCAGGCTCCTGCTAACTCTCTCACACCTCCCTCCTGCCTCGGAATGCATGCCTCAGCATTGGGCAGTCATTCCTGATCTTCCATGGCCCCAGGTTATCTCCTGGGGGAAGTTCTTCCTGAGATAATATTGTCCCCCAATGGTTCCAAGACTGTGGGCCAAGAATTTGACCTGACCCTGCCCAACAGCACAATAACAGCATTACAATTTAACTTCACAAGACTTTCGCTATGGTCACCATCTGTTTTTCAATAGGCAACTATACAGATTGTGAACAATTAACAAATGTTTCCATGACTGTGCAGATAGTGGCAGACAGCACACAGACTGTGTATTGGTTGAGACTCACATTGAACCTTAATTGCTCTGGAATACCCATACAACATAGTGGTTTATTTCCCTGTGTACCTACTGACCACACAAGTATATTCCCACATATAAGAGAGTGTAAGACCAATCAAAGACAATGCCATCAGACAAAACAGAATGAGACCTTGCAGTCATGGGATGTAACTGGGAACAAATCCTTTACAACCTTCCCTGCCCCACTTTGGGTAACAGAACGGGGAAGGCACATCCCTCAACTCTGGAAGGCTTTCATGGCCACTAATTAAACAACCATAATACTTGCCCTAAATAAGACCCAAGTGCATCTGGGGTGTGAACATGTTTGGGAAACCTTATTTGGGAAGGGCCAGAACTGGACTATCAATGTAGGTACTGAGGACTGCATGGGATATGTGTTTCAATCTCTTACTTGTTTAAGGGGTCACCATGCCTTCATGTGGGGCAGAAAGGTTAATATTAGCAGCCATATGGGGGAACTGTAATGTTAACTGCTTCAGCTGCACAGAATCTGACTGTATAGGGACCCTTAGTGCCCAGGACAAAGTATTTATAATAACAAGACCACAATTTGTTGTCACTCTAGTACAGACAGAGGGGTGGTACCCCACCCCAGCTGACCATACCTTACAAGCTCTACAAAAGAAAGGGATAGGAGTGAGTTTAAGATGAAGGAAATAGTGCTTTAGTTGCATCATAATTGGCATCACCTTGTTGATTTTCCTTATCACCTCTTCTGTTTCCATAGCAATGTCCATGTCCATGGTATAAAATCAAATAGTGCAGACCCAATATATTCAAGACTGATCCCATAATGTCTCAACAGGTTTTGCCATACACAGCCACATTAATAATGAGTTTTACAGGCTTCTTAACAGTCTTAGAGAAAACATTATCAATGTTGGAGATGAGGTTAACCTGTTAGAAGACATGCAGATGTTTCAGTGTGATTATTGGTACCACCTTTTATGTGTTACCCACCTCCCTTATAATGAGACCAATGGGTTCCATTACAATTGGACTTCAATAAAAAATCATTGGAATGGCCTTTTCCTATCCTCCAATATCACACATGATATAGCTCTCCTATACCAACTAGCCTTAGAAGTCAATTGAGCTGCCCAACAATATTTGCTACCTGATGAAAGTGCCCAGGGTATTATAGATTGGTTTCAACACTTACAGATAAGTTCCTAGTTTGCAAATATACAAACTGTACTGATAATGTCGGTTTTGTTTTTGATATTACTCAGTGTGCTTCCTTTCATTGTGAAGTATGGAGTAAGTGTTTTTAAACCAACACTCTACACCCGGCAAGTGTCCCCACCTCATTATTCTTTTCCCTGTGATTTGTGAATACTATATAATATATAATTGAATGGCTTTTTGTTTATGATAATTATCTCCTCCTTGGTTACCCTCTCATGCAAACGTCTAAAAAATCCTATGACTTGCAGGTCTCATAAGATTTAGTGCCCCTCACCAAACAGGAAAAGGGACTTGTTGGGGCCTGCAGCCCCTCAAAGGCCTCAGGCAGCCTCTCTGAGTTTAGGTCTGGAAACAGAGCACACTGCAGTATGTGCTGATCTTTTCTGAAGTCAGGGGGCCCTGACCTCTAGGAAGTCCTGAGGCATCCAGATTGTGTGCTACCATGCAAAATACCCTGTTACCCTGATGTTTATCTTGGGGAGAAAGGGTAAGTGTGCAGGAGTATGCAAACTATTCCAGACACAGTCTCCCTGTTCTCTGCTTGGCCCCCCTACCTTCCCTCATGAGCTATTCACTAGCTCTGCAAGTGCACTTTGGGGGATTTAAGGGCTGAAACATGAGGGGACAGGGGGAAAGCTGTAACAACATACCTATCTTGCCAATAAAGCTGTGCCTTTCTTCATTTCCACTGGCTTGCTTTCTCCTTTATGTGTACATGTGGGACATAACCAGATGCGCACCAAAGACCTGGGAGAGGTAAGACAGCTAGAAACCCTAGGATCGAAAACAGGCTTTTTGTTTCACTCCACCATCTTAGCAAAAGAAGTACTATGATTTACTCTTTAACCACTCATTCTTTAAGATTAGGTTATTTAGTCTCCAATTAATTTCTTTTTGCTTTTTTTTTTTTTTTTTGGATGGCGATTGGGGTTAAGTAACTTGCCCGAGGCTACACGGCTACGTTTTTTTTTTTTTTATTTTTATTTTTATTATTATTATTATTTTTTATTTGTGTGTGTGTGTTAAGTGTCTGAGGCCAGATCCAAATTCAGGTCCTTCTGACTCCAGGGCCGACACTCTACTCACTGAGCCACCTAGCCTCCTCTCCAATTAATTTTTAATCTGTATTTCCATGATCCCTTATTGAATATAAATACTGTTGCATTGTGAGATAAAAATAATACATTTGGTATTCTGCTTTTCTCATTTAACTATAAATATTTATGCCCTAATATATGGTCAAGTTTTGTAAAGTATGATACACTGCTGAGAAAATGGTGTATTCCTTTCTATTTCCATTCAGCTTCCTCCAAATATCTATCATATTTAACTTATGTAAGATTCTGTTTAACCTCCTTACCTTCTTTCTTTTCTGTTTTGGTATTTTTAACATTTTAAACTTAAATAGAAAATGAGAGGAAGATGGATGAGTAGAAACCACACTTCCAAGGTGCTCCCCCCCACACCACTTCCAAACAATGTAAAAGGGGTCTCTGAACAACTTCTGGAGCCCCAGCACCCACAGAACGACACAGAGAAGATAACCTCCTGCTGAGGACAGCCCAGCAGCCCTGCAGGGAGAGGCCAGCATAGTACCCTGGGAGCAGAGCCCAGGCTCGAATGAACCTCATTTTAGCCCCAGGGCGGCCAGGCCAGCAGCCTGCTGGAGGGACCCCAGAACACCAGCAGCTGTGGCAATTCCAGAATTATCAGCACAGGTATGCCTAGGACAAAGTGAGAGGTTACTGCCCTATGGACTTTGGGACCAGTATTTGGGGAACACCTCAGCTTCTTCTCCTGGGGGCAAAAAGCTGCTGGGGAAATGTTGCACAGAGGCCATTTTGCAGTGTCAGTGGCATCTCCAGCCCCTGGTTTGTGAATTGTAGAGAGATCCAGCAATCAGTCTGGGGGTTAATTGCTCTTTCTTTAACCTCCTTGGATCTAGATTGTGGTCTTGGGGGGGGGGGTAGGGCTGGGGTGGGTATCCAATTTGCCAGAGCTGGTGGAGGCTTTACAGAGGCCACCTAACCTCCAGAAGTTGTGAAGACCCCAACATTCAGGACGAAAGCTCCTCTGTCTGGTGGCAGAGTCCTACTGTGGCAACAAGCCCAAAAATCAAGTAATTAATTGGCAATATGCCTAGGCAAAGGAAACAAAATAAACAGAAAAAAATGCAACATTAGACTCCTATTTTGGGGGCAAACAGGATCAAAGCATGGAACAGGAGGAGGACTGTGAGGTCAGAACTCCTGCACCAAAAGCCCCCAATGAAAATACAAGCTGTTTACAAGCCATAGAGGACCTTAAGAAGCAGATAAGAGAAGTGGTTGAAAATTGGGAAGAGAAATGAGAAAGATGCAAGAAAAGTATGAAATGAGAGTCAACAGCCTGACTGAGGAAAATAACACCTTAAAAAATAGACTAACTCAAATGGCAAAAGAGGCACAGAAAGGCAATGGGGAGAAGAATGCCTTAAAAAGCCGAATTTGACACATGGAAAAAGAATCTCAAAAGCTCACTGAGGAGAATTACTCCTTCAGAATTAGACTGGAGCAAATGGAAGCTAGTGACTTTATGAGAAAGCAAGATGCTATTCAACAAATCCAAACAAATGAAAGAATAGAAGGCAATATGAAATATCTCATGGGGAAAACCACTGACATGGAAAATAGATCCAGGAGAGATAATCTAAAAATTATTGGACTACCTGAAAGCCATGATCAAAGAAAGAAACTAGAAATCATCCTTCAAGAAATTGTGAAGGAAAATTGCCCTGATGTTTTAGACCCAGAGGGGAAATAGAGGTTGAAAGAATCCACAGATCACCTCCTGAAAAAGATCCCAAAAAGAAAACTCCCAGGTATATTATAGCCAGGTTCCAGAACTCCCAGATCAAGGACAAATTACTACAAGCAGCCAGGAAGAAACAATTTCAATATTGTGGAAACCCAATCAGAATAGCCCAGGACCTGGCAGCTTCTACACTGAGGGATCAAAGGGCATGGAATATGTTATTCCAGAGGGCAAAACAGCTACAATTGAAGCCAAGGGTCACCTACCCAGCAAAACGGAGTACCTTGTTTCAGGGGAGAATGTGGTTATTCAGTGGAATAGAGGGTTTTCAAGAATTCTTGAGGGAAAAACCAGAGTTGAATAGAAATTTTGACATTCAGACACAAGAAGCAAGAGATGCTTGAGAAGGTAATCAGGGAAAAGAAATTAAAAGGAACTTATCAAAGTTGAATTATTTACATTCCTACATGGAAAAACAATAACTGTGTCTGATGAAACCTTTCTCATTATGAAAATAACTGAAGAAGGGTATATGGGCATATGTTTACAGGTATACATGGATAGAGGGCACAGGTTCAATTTGGTGGGAAGGGATGATATTTAAGGGATGAAGTTGAGAGGTGAGAGAGGAAAGTGACAATAGGAGATGGGGAGAGACAGGGTAGGGTATACTATCTCATGTAGAAGAGGCAAGGGGATGTAATGGCAGGGGAGGGGAAGAACAGGAAGAGGTAAGAGGAAAAGTGGCAAGAAAAAAAAAGAAAGTAGCAAGAGGAGATGGGGAGATACAGGGTAGGGTAAACTATCTCATGTTGAAGAAGCAAGGGGAAGTGGCTGCAAGGGAGGGGGAGAATAGGAAGTCAAAAAGGCAAAACCCTATTCTCATTGAATTTGACTCAGGGAGAGAATCACATACATACTAAATGGGATATCTTACCCTGTGGGAGAGTAGGGGAAGGGGGATGAGAGTGGGGATGATGGAGGGGAGGACATTCTAGGGGGAGGGGAAGTTGGAAGTACCCTCTATCAAAGAGAGACAGGCTCAAAGTAGGGAATGGACCAGGTGGGATAGGTTTGAGGGAAATATAAGCAGTCTTTTACAATATATCTACTATGGTAATGTTTTGCATAGTTATACGTGTACAACACATAGTGAATTGCTTATCTTCCCAGAGGGAGTGCGTGACAAGGGAGAAAGGGAATGCATCTGAAATTCGAAGTTTTAAAATTTAATGTTTCAAATGTATATAAATACTATTATTAATACAATTTGCATGTAATTGGGAGATAAGATGTTCAGGATTTGGGGCTCAGAGATTCACCTTGCCCTAATGACAAAGTCGAAGGTGGTATGGGAGAGAGCAGATTGGATGAGGGGATATCTAGTGGGACTGCTATTCTGGGGTGGTGGGTAGGGAACAAATGGGGACACATTGTAACTCAAAATCTGGTGGAAATGAATGATGTAAACCAGAAGTTAATAAAGCATTTGTTTAAAAAACCGAGAAAATAAAACAAAACAAAAGACATTTCTATGTACACAGCAGACTATGATAGCATTTAATATAAAACAATAAGTTTCTATTTCAAGAAAATCTATATAATAAATAGTACACGGTGTTTTTAAAGTTGCTTGACTTTTCATTTCCTTGTTGGTTTTTTTTTTTATTGTTGTTCTCTGCTGCTCAGTTTTATTTTTTTTTCTCTCCCTCCTTTCTCACTTTAAAGAATGCTACAATAAAGTGTGGATACACACACACGCAGATATAGATAAATATCTATCTATCTATATACACTCATACATATAAATGTAATACCATACCATGCTCATTTCCTTCTATCATCTGTTCCTCTGAAGGTGGATAGAATCTTCCTCTGTAAGTTTAAATTTTTATAAATAATCATTTCCTATACTACAGTAATATTCCAACCCTATCACATCCTACTAGAGAGATTGTCTATGAAAGTTTTCCCCCAATTTTCTGCATTCCTTCTGTTCTTGTCTCCATAGGTTTTATTTATACAAGAAACATTTTATTGGAAATAATTGAAATTACCCTTTTTATACTTCAACAGTACTCTCACCTTATAATATAGCTTAAGATCTGATACTGCTGAATCTACTTCCTTTACATCTTTCCTCCACCCACTGGTTTCTTTGAAGTTTTTGACCTTTTGTTCTTAGCAATGAACTTCATTATTTTTTTCTCACTCAGTAAAATAAATTTTTAGTAGTTTAATTGGGAAGGCATTGGATAAAAATATTAGATAGGGAAAACTGTTATTTTAAAAATTATATTGGCTTTAACTACCCATGAACAATAAATGTTATTTCAATTAGTTAGACCTGAGTTTATTCTTATAAAAAGTGTTTTATATTTATGTTTACCTTTTCAAATTTTACATTCTGCGTTCTCTTCTTATTTATATTCAAAGCTGCAAGGTTTTATGTGATCTTGATTGTGATTTATTAATATTTTAACTATTTTTTCCAACAGTTTGCAGTATTTTTTTTGTCTGTCCAGAGAGTTCTGGATTTTGGCTTTACTATTCCTTGAAGCTTTCCCTTTCAAATTTCCCTTTCAAAAAGGATGTAATAAATAAAGTCTTTCTATTTTCACATTATGCTCTGGTTTTAATATATTTGGGCAGTTTTCCTTTATTATTACTTGAAATATACTACACAGGCTTTAAGAAATATCTTGATTTTCAGGGAATCTGATAATTTTTAAATTAGGTCTTCTTGATTTTTTTACTTTGAGTCAGTTATTTTTGATAGCAAATGACTTATATTTTCTAATCAATCTTTTAATTTTGTTAAAATATTTCTTGCTGTTTTGTGTTATTGAATTATTTATTTCACTTTAACCACTCTAATTTTCAAAGTGTCCATTAATTCATTAAAATTTTTCATTTTCTGTTCCAAGCTATTTATCTTTCCAATTCTTTCCTCCAGTTATTTTTATTTATTTTTTTTTACATATTCAGCCTGAAAAATCTGATGTTTTAGACAGTGCTCCCTCCACACCAAGAACTGGGCCAACTTTAAAATAAAATTCAAAATCTAGAAATAGTCTGGGGAATGATCAAACAATAACAACAAAAATAACTTTATGAGGTTATGGTGACACTGAAGGATCAAAACAGAAACTCAGAAGAAGACAACAATATTAAAATAGCTATAGGCAAATCCTCAAAGGAAACTATAAATTGAACACAAGCCCAACAAGAATTCCTAGAAGAGCTCAAAAAGAATTCTAGAAATAAAATAAGAGAGTAAAAGGAAAAAAAAACTTGGAAAAGAAATTAAAGTGATGCTAGAAAATTATGAAAAGACAGTCAACACCTTGGTAAAAGAGATACAAAAATACTGAAGAAAATAACATTTAAAATTTTTTTCAAATGGTAAAGAAAGGGAAAAAAACACAAACAGTAAAGAAAGGCACTGAAGAGAAGTACTCTTAAAAAAAAAGAATTGTCCAAATGGGAAAAAATATATATATATATATATATATATATATATATATATATATATATATAAATCACTGGAGAAAAGAAATCCTTAAAAAGGTGAATTAGTCAAATGCAAAAAAGAGGTAAAAATTTCAATGAAGAAAATAATTCCTTAAAAGTTAGAATTGGAAAAAAAAAGAAAAAGAATTAAAAGCGGGGAGGCTAGGTGGTGCAGTGAGTAGAGCGTCGGCCCTGGAGTCAGAAGGACCCGAGTTCGGATGCGGCCTCAGACACTTAACGCACATACAAATAAAAACCTAGCCGTGTGGCCTTGGGCAAGTTACTTAACCCCAATTGCCCTCCAAAAAGCAAAAAAGAAAAAAAAGAAAAAAAATTAGAATTGGGTAAGTGGAAACAAATGATTCCACGAGGCATCAAGAAATCATAAAAGAAAATCAAAAGAATGAAAAAAGAAGAATATGTGAACTATCTCCCTGGAAAAACAACTGACATGGAAAACTGATAGAGTAGAGATTATTTAAGTATTATTGGGCTACCTGAAAGTCATGGTAAAAAAAGAGATCTTAGACAAAATCTTTCAAAATTATGAGGGAAAAATTTCACTTATTCTGGGATCAGAGGGTAAAATAAAAATTGAGAGAATCAACCAAGCACATTCTGAAAGAGATCCCAAAATGAAAACTCTCAGGAATATTAAACTAAATTCCAGAGCTCCCAGGTCAAGCAGAAAATATTGCAAGCAGCCAGAAAGAAGCAATTCAAATATTATGGAGTCACAGTCAGAATGACACAAAATTTGTCAGCTTCCACAGTAAAAGATCAAAGGATTTGGAATATGATAGTCTGAATTGCAAAAGAACTAGGATTGCCACCAAGTATAACTTATCCAGCAAAACTGGGCATAACCCTTTAGGGGGAAAAGTGGATATATAATGAAGCATTCCTAATGAAAAGATCAGAGCTGAATAGAAAAAAAAATGACTTTCAAGTACCAGGCTCAAGAGAGGCACAAAAAAGGAAACATGGAAGAGAAATCATAAGGGATTCAATAAGGTTTATTTACATTCCTATATAGGATGATGATACTTGTAACTAATAAGAACTTTATGATTATAAAGGCAGTCTACATATAAGGGAGTATATGTAGACAGAGAGTATGAGTATGAGTTGACTATAATAAGATGACTTTACTTTTAAATTAAAAAATGAAAAAGAGGAATGCAATGCAAGAAGGGTGGAGGTAGAGGAAGAATGGAAAAAAAATTTCTCACATTAAAGAGTCATGAAAGGAAGAACTTTTATAGGGAAGGGGAAGATGGGGAGGGTTTTGGGTAATGCTTTGAATCTTCTCATTTCAATTAACTCAAAGATGAAATAACATACACACTGTGCTGAGTATAGAAATCTACCTTACCCAATAAGAAAATATAAAGGTAAAGGGATAAGAGAAGAGGGAGTGATTGAAGGGAGGGCAGATTAAAGGAGGCAGTGGTAGAAAATAGATTTTTGAGGAGGGGTAGGGTTAAAAAGAGAAAGAGAAAAGGATAAACAGAAAAAACAGGATGGAGGAAAATACACAGTTGGTAATCATAACTCTGAATGTTAAAGGGAAGATATTTCTCATAAAATGAAAATGGATATCAGAATGAATTAAAAAGTGAAATCTAACAGTAAGTTTATACTAAACCTAGTTGAAACAGAAAAATACAGAGAGTGAAAATAAAATGCTGGAGCAGAATTTATCATATTTCAGCTGAGGTAAAAAAAAAAAGGAGTAGTCACAATTGTTATCTCAAACAACAAAAAAAAGACCTAATTAAAAGAGATAAGCACTTTTTATAGATGATATGATGGTATACTTTGAAAGTCATAGAAATTCAACTAAAAGTTGTTGAAACAATTGAAAACTTTAGCAAAATATCAAGATAAAAAAGAAAGCCACAAAATCATCAGCATATCCATGTATCACCACCAAAATCCTGCAAAAAGGGATAGTTCATTTAATTTAACCATAGACAATACAAAATACTGGGCAGCATACCAGTCAACACAAACCCAGGAACTATATGAACACAATCACAAAACACTTTTCATGTAAATAAACACAGATCTAAGCGAATGGAAAAATATTAATTGCTCATGGGTAGGCTGAGTCAATATAATAAAAATGAGAATTCTACCTAAATTAATCTACTTAAATTCAGTATTGTTGCAATTGAATTACCAAAATATTTTATTAAGCTGAAAATAATAATAATATTCATTTAGAAGAAAAAAGTAAAGAACAGCAAAGAAATTAATGAAAAATGTAAAAGAAAGAGGCCTAACATTGTCAGATAGGTGGTAAATATCAAAACAGTACATTACTGGTTAAGAAACTGAATACTGGATCAGTAGAATAGAGTATGTATACCTTACAGAAGAGTAAATCATCATAATGACATTTTGTTTTATAATCATAAAGATCTAAGATTTCAGAATAAGAACCCATTATTTGGTTTAAAAACTTCCAGAAAAACTTGGTATAGACTAATACCTTACTACATTTACCAAGATAGGATCAAAATGGATACCTGACCTAGACATGAAAGGAGTTATCAAAAGTAACTAAAGGAGCATGGAACATATTACCTATCATATTTATGGATAGAAGAATTTAGCAATAAAAAAGAGAAAGAGAGCATTGTGGGATGTCAAATGCATTATTTTGACATTAAATTAAAAACTTTTGTACGAATTAAATCAATGTAAAAAAGATTAGAAAGAAAGTGCAAAATTGGGGGGGGGGCATTTTACAGACATTTTCTAAGATTAAGGCCTCATATCTCAAATATATAGAAAACTGAATCAAATTCTTAAGAATATGAGTATGCCATTTCCCAATTGATAAATGGTCAAAGGAAATAAATAGGGGGGTTTTGGAAGAAAAAAAGTCAAAGCTATTTACAGTTACATAAAAAGTCATTGATTAGAGAAATGAAAATTAAAACAACTTTGAGATACCTCTCAGATTGGCTAAAATGACAGAAGGGGAAGGATGATGGGGAAGTGGAAAAACTAGAACACTAATACATTGTTTGGACAACTGTGAACTCATCCAACATTTTGGAGAGCAATATGGCATTATGCCCACAGAGTTACAAAACGGTGCATATGCTTGGACACGGCAATACAATTATTAGGTCTGTTTCCTGAAGTCATCAAGGATAAAGGGAAATGATCTGCATGTTCTACAACATTTATAGCAGCTCCCTTTGTGGTGGAAATGGAGGGGTGCCTATTAATTAGGGAATGTCTAAACAAGTTGTGGTGTATGATTGTGATGGAATACTACTGTGCTGTAAGAAATTTAGGTTGATTTTCAAATAACATGGAAAGATGAATAAAATAATGATAAGTGAAATGAACAGAATCAAGAGAATGTTGTAGACAGTAACAGCAATATTGTTCAAAGAATAACTACGAAGGACTAAGCTATAGCTGAGTGATATAAATATTAAAGACAACTATGAAAGACTCATGAAGGAAAATGTTATTCACCCCTAGAGAAAGAAATGATATATGGAAGAATGTATTGTATGTTTCTACACATATTTCAGTATTGAATATTGGCCGTCTCTAATTCAGGTTGCAGTGGGAGAGAGGGGGATATTTAACTTAAAAAGAAAAAAAAATAATTTTATTGTTATATTTTATTATTTATTTGTTGTTTTATTGTTATATTTATAACAGAAAAGTTAGGGACTCAGAAATGCAGAATTGTTATAAAAGAGGCATTTTATTAGACTCTGGCATCATATTAGAAAACACTAAGTCCTTATATAATTTCTTTTTTGCCAAATGCTTTCTTAATTCTGGTTTACATCATTCAGTTCCATCAGATTTTGAGCTACATTTTTCCCCCATTTTTTCTCCTACCCACCACCCCAGAATAGCAGTCGCACAGGATACCCCCTCATCCAATCTGCTCTCTCCCATCTCTTCTCCCATACCCCCTTTGGCTTTTTCAGAAGGGCAAGGTGAATCCTCCTACCCCAATGCCTGCAAATCTTATCTCCCAATTAAATGCACAATAGTATTAATCATAGTATTTATATATTTAAAAATATTTGGTTTAGAAAGGAAGGTAAGCAACTCAGGATATGCTATACAGGTGTAGCTATGCAAAATATTACCATAGTAGATATATTGTAAAAGACTGACTATATTTCCCTCACTCCTATCCCACCTCCCCCTTGGTCCACTCCCCACTTTGGTCCTATCCCTTTTCAAAAGTGGGCGCTTCCAATTTCCCCCACCCACCCTGCCCTCCCTTCCATTGACCCCCCCCCCATCCCTTTCTCCCCTACTTTCCAGTAGGGTGATAAACCCTATTTAGTATATATGTCATTCTCTCCCTGAACCAAATTCAATGAGGATAAGGTTTTGCCTTTTTGCCTTTCTGTTCTTCCCCTGCCATGTAACCATTTTCCCTTGCTTCTTCTATATGAGATAGTTCACCCCATTCTGTCTCTTCCCATCTCCTCTCATTATATTCCTCTCTCATCTCTTAATTTCACCTTTTAAGTATCATCCCTTCTTATTAAATTCGGCCTGTGCCCCCATCTATGTATACCTGAAAACATATATACACACATTCACATATGTATTTATATGCCCATATACCCTTCTTCAACTATTTTCATACTGAGAAAAGTTTCATCAGTTAGAGTTATCATTTTTCCCTGTAGGAATGTAAATTTCAGAAATTCATAATGATTTCTTTTCCCAGTTTACCTTCTCAATCATCTCTTGCTTTTTGTATCTGAATGTCAAATTTTGTATTCAATTCTGTTTTTTTTTCCTCAAGAATGCTTGAAAGTCCTATATTCCTCAGAATGACCATATTTTACCCTGAAACAAGATACTCAGTTTTGCTAGGTAGGTGACCCTTGGCTTCAATCCCAGCTCTTTTGCTATCTGGAATATCAAATTCCATGCTCTTTGATCCTTCAGTGTAGGAGTTGCCAGATCCTGCACTATCCTGATTGTGTTTCCACAATATTGAAATTGTTTTTTCATGGCTGCTTGTAATATTCTCTCCTTTATCTGGGAATTCTGGAACCTGGCTACAATATTCTTATGAGTTTTCTTTTTGGGGATATTTTTCAGGAGGTGATCTGTGGATTCTTTCAACCTCTATTTTGCCCTCTGGTTCTAAAACATCCCAGCAATTTTCCTTGAGAATTTCTTGAAGGATGATTTCTAGATTCTTTCGTTGATCATGGTTTCCAGGTAGTCCAATAATTTTTAGATTATCTCTCCTGGATCCATTTTCCAGGTCAGTGGTTTTTCCTATGAGATATTTCACATTCCCATCTATTCTTTCATTTGTTTGTATCTGCTTAATAGCATCTTGATTTCTCATAAAGTAACTGGCTTCCATTTGCTCCAGTCTAATTCTGAAGTAATGAATCTCCTCAGTGAACTTTTGAGATTATTTTTCCATCTGGCAAATTCAGCTTTTTAAGGCATTCTTCTCCTCATTGCCTTTTTGAGATTCTTTTAGCATTTGAGTTAATCTATTTTTTAAGGTGTTATTTTCCTCAGTCATGTTGTTGACTGTTATTTCATACTTTTTTGCATCTTTCCCGTTTCTCTACCCAATTTTTCCTACACTTCTCTTATCTGCTTCTTTAGGTCCTCTATGGCCTGTAACCAGCTCATATTTTCATTTTGGGCTTTGGTGCAGGATTTCTGACCTCACAGTCCTCCTCCAGTTCCATGCTTTGATCCTCTTTGCCCCCAAAATAGGAGTCTAATATTGAATTTTTCTTTTTATTTTGTTTCCTTTGGCTAGGCATGTTGTCACTCAATTACTTGACTTTTCAGCTTGTTGTCAGAGTAGTACACTGCCACCAGCCAGGGGAGCTTCCATCCCAAATGCTGAGGTTTTCTGAACTGCTGGAGGAATTAGCTGGGTGGCCCCTCTGAAGCTTCCACACACTCTGGCAAGCTGGTCACACAGCCCAAGACTTCCAACCCAGACTGCAATCCAGATCCAAGAAGGGTAACACAAGAGCAACTTCACAGGCCTGTAGCTAAAGCTGCAATATGGAAATGTGGTGCAAGCTGCACCAGCTCCTCAGCAGCTTCTTGCCTCTAGGGGAAAGATGACACATTCTCTCCCAACAACTCCCAAAGTCCATAGGCCATTGACTTCTAACTTTGTCCTCAGCATCTACGTGTTGATAATTCTGGAACCACCACACCTGCTGGTGTTCTGGGGTTCCCCCAGGCTGGTTGCTAGTCTGGCTGCCCTGAGCACTGTGCTGGCTGTTCCCTGCCGGGCTGCTGGTCTGTCCTCAGTGGGAGTTTAGCTTCTCTGTGTCATTATCTGGGTTCTGGAGCTCGAGAAGTTGTTCAGAGTCCCTCTTTTACATAATTTTGAAGTGGAGTGGGCGTGATCTCCAGGGAAGTGTTGTTTCTACTCTGCCATCTTGACTCTGCCTAATAATTATTTTTTAAAAGAAAGTTAATATAAAAAGAGATAAGCAGAGAAACATTTTCTTAAAAGATATCATAGAGAATGAAGCAATATCAATAACAAACATATATGCACCAAATGGCATAGTATCCAAATTTTTAAAGGAAAAGTTAAGTGAATTATAGGAAAAATAGTGAATAAAATTAAACCAATGTGGGGATCTCAACTTTACCCTAGCAGAACTAGGTAAACTAACCATGAAATAAACAAGAAAGTTGAGGAGATTTTCGAATTTAGAAAAATCAGATATGATAGAGCTCTGGGAAAAAAATGAATGGTAATAGAAAGGATTATGGGAGTTATGTGGTGCTAGCCTCATCTTCATGAATTCAAACCTGGCCTTAGACACTTTACTAGATGTGTGATCCTGAACAAGTCACTTAACCCTGTTTGCCTTAGTTCTTCATCTGTAAAATGAGTTGGAGAAGAAAAAGCAAAACCTCTCCAGTATCTTTGCCAAAACCAAACCAAACCCCAAAACCCACCAATCAGGGTCATGAACAGTCAGATATTACTGAAAGAACTGAACATCAACAACAACAAAAAAGGAACAAACTTCCTTCTGAGCTGCACATGACAGTTTCACAAATATTGACAATGTATTAGGGCAAAAAAAATTTTCATAACCAAGTGCAGAAAAGCAGAAATATTAAATGTATTGTTTTCGACTATAATGCAACAAAATTATATTCAATAAAAGGCCATGGAAATGAATTAAAATTAATTATCAATGAAATAATCTACTCCTAAAGAATGAGTGGCTCAAAGAACAATATAAAAATCAATAATTTTGTTAAAGATAATGACAACAATGAGACAACATACTAAAATTTATGGGATTCAGTCAAAACAGTACTAAGGGGAAAACTGATATCTCTAAAAGCCTGCATCAATAAAATAGAGAAAGAACAGCTCACTGAAAAGGGCATGTAACCCAAAGAAAACAAGAAAAAGAACAAAACAAAAATCCCCAATTAAACACCGAACAGGGAATTCTGAATAAGCAAAGAGAGATCAATAAAATGGAAAGTAGGAAAACTATTGAACTAATAAATAATACTAGGAACAGTTTTTATGAAAATAATAATAATAATAATAATATAGATAAAACCATTGGTTAATTTGATTAAAAAAAGAAAAAAGAAAACCTACATTAGCTGTAGCAAAAATGAAACCAGTGAATTCACCACCAATGAAGATGAAAATAAATCAGCTATTAGTAGCCAATTAAATGCCAAATAAATCTGAAAATCTAAGTGAAGTGGGTAAAACATTTACAAAAATATAAATTGGCCAGGATAATGGAAGAGGAAATAGAATACTTAAGTAACCGTATCCTAGGGAAAAAAAATTGAATTTCATTGATCATGAACATTAGTGATCTTCCTAAGAAAAAATGCCCAAGACAAGATGGATTCAGATGTGAATTCTACCAAACATTTAAAGAACAATTAATGCCAATATCATATAAACTAGTTGGAAAAAAGAGGAAAAGAGTAAGTCTTACTAAATTCCTTTTATGACACAAACATGTTACTAATACCTAAATCAGAAAGAACCAAAAACAGTGAAAGAAAATATAAAAATACAGAAAATTTAACCTGATTAATATTGATGCAAATATTTTAAATAATATATTAACAAGAATATATATCAATATGTCACAAAGATAATATATTATGACTAGGCAGGATTTATTACAGAAATACTGGTTGGTTCAATATTAGGAAAATTATCAGAATATTTGACCATATCAGTACAAAACCAGTAAAAATAATATGATTATCTCAATAGATTTAGAGAAAACTTTTGACAAATTATAGCACCCATTGCTATTTTTTTGTATTTTCTTAAATTTTACATGTAAATGCAAAATGAGAAAAGAAACAAAAAAGCATTGCCACATACAGAGCAGACAAGAAGAGAATATTCAGGAGAGGTGAAGCCAAGATGGCAGAGTTAAAGCAGGAACTTGGCTGAGCTCCTGCTCCAACCACCACCAATATTTGTAAAACATGACTCTAAACAAATTTTAGAGCTACAGGACCCACAACATGGCAGAGAAAAACAAATCATCTGCTGAACGCAGCCTGGCAGGATGGCAAGAAGGATCTGTAGCACCAGCTGGGAGCTGAGCACAGTCCCACATGACCTGTGCCAGCCCCAACCAGCAGCCCAGACCAGCCAGAGCAGACTTCAGGAGAGTGAACCACAAACAGCTGTAGTGGTTTCCAGACTTCTCAACCTAAAACACCAAAGAGGATGTAAAAGGTCAGTGGAGAACACTGTTGGAACCAGGTGATAGAAGAGCATGGTCTAGCCCCTGCCCCTGGGGTAAGAGGTGGTGGGGGTGCAGTGCCTGCAGCTGCTACCACATGGCTGCCTCTAGAGTTCTTGGCCTGAAGGTCATAGTGGACAGAGCAAATATTCCAAGGACAATCACTCTTGCTTTCATCTGCTTAGATCTGGGCTGCAGTCTTGGGTGGTGGTCCTGAGGTGTGAGGCCAGTGTGCCAGAGCTTGTGGTGGCTGTAGAGGGGGTGCCTTCCTCATAGATCTGGCACCTGTGAAAACCCCAGTAATTTGGGATACAGTTCTCTTCACTCTGGAATCAGAGTTTTACTGTGGCAAAGAGCTCAAAAGTCAAGTAATTGACTGGCAAGATGAGCAAGCAGAAGAAGCACAGTCAGACCATAGAATCCTTTTTGGGGGACAAAAAGGATCAAAGCATGGAACCAGAAGAAGACAACAAGTCAAAACTCCTGCATCAAAAGCTTCCAAGAAAAAGATGAATTGGTTATAGTCCATGGAGGAGCTCAAGAAGTATTTTGAAAATCAAGTAAGAGAAGTAGAGGAACGTTAGGGCGGCTAGATGGAGCTGTGAATGGAGCATTGGCCCTGGAGTTAGAAGGACCTGAGTTCAGATCTGGCCTCAGACACTTAATGCACACACAAACAAAAACCTAGCAGTGTGACCTTGGGCACATTACTTAACCCCAATTGCCCTCCAAAAAGAGAAAAAGAAAAAAAAGAGAAGGAGGGGAAAAATTGGGAAGAGAAATTAGAATGACACAAGAAAATCATGAAAAGTGAGTCAACAGCCTGCAAAAGAAGAAACCCCAAACACTGAAGAAAATAGCACTTTAAAGAATAGATTAACTCAAATGGAAAAAAAGTCCCGAAAACCCAATGAGTAAAATGCCTTAAAAACTGAATTGTCTAGATGGAAAAGGAATTTTAAAAACTCGGTAAAGATGTAATTCCTTCAAAATAAGATTAGAGCAAATGGAATCAAGGTACTATAAAACAGATCCAAACAAATGAAAAATAGAAGGCAATGTGAAATATCTCATTGGAAAAACCACTGACCTGGAAAATAGAAGAAGGAGAGAGCTTACCTGAAAGCCATGATCAAAAAAAGAGCCTAGAAATCATACTTCAAGAAATTTTCAAGGAAAATTGCACTGATATTCTAGAACCAGAGAGCAAAATAGAGTTTGAAAGATTTCACCAATCACCTCTTGAAAAAGATCCCCCAAAGAAAACTCCTAGGAGTATCATAGCCAAATTCCAGAGTTCCCAGGTCAAGAAGTAAACATTACAATCTGTCAGGAAGAAACAATCTGAGTATTGTGAAAACACAAACAGAATAACACAAGATCTAGCAGGTTCTACATTAAGGGATCAAAGGGATTGGAATATGGTATTCCAGAGGTCAAAGGAGCTAGGATTAAAACCAAGAATTACCTACCCAGCAAAATTGAGTATAATTCTTCAGTATAGTCATTCAATGCAAGAGAGGACTTTCAAGTATTCTTGATGTAAAAAGCAGAGCTAAACAGAAAATCTGACTTTCAAATACAAGATGCAAGAGAAGCATGAGAAGGTAAACAGGGAAAAGAAATCACTATGAACTTATTAAAATGATAACTGTAACTCATGAGACTTTTCTCAGTATGAGGATAGTTGAATGGAATATATATGTGTGTTTATATATATATATATATATATATATATATATATATATATATAATACATATGTATATGTAGGAGGGTGTATGTGGATATAAATACATATGTGAGTGTGTGTATATGTGTGAACATGTATACACAGACAGAAGTACAAGATCCGTTGAATAGGAAGGTGTGACATCAAAAAATAAAATTAAGAGGTGAGAGAGGAAAGTGGCAAGAGGAGATGGGGAGAGACAGGGTAGGGTAAACTATCTCATGTAGAAGAAGCAAAGGGAAGTGGTTGCAAGGGAGGGGGAGAATAGGAAGGCAAAAAGGCAAAACCACATTCTCATTGAATTTGGTTCAGGGAGAGAATGACATACATACTAAATGGGATATCTCAACCTGTAGCAGAATAGGGGGAAGGGGTATGAGAGGAGGGATGATGGATGGGAGGGCACTCTTGGGGGGAGGGGATGTTGGAAGTACCCACTATAGAAGAGGGGCAGGATCAAGTATGGAATGGACCAGGTGGGGGGTTGGATGGGTGGGAGGGAATTATAAGCAGCCTTGTAAAATATATCTACTATGGTAATGTTTTGCATAGCTAGACATGTACAACATATACTGAATTACTTATCTTCCCAGAGGGAATGGGTGACAAAGGAGGTAGGGAATGGATCTGAAATTCGAGGTTTTAAAATTCAATGTTTCAAATATATATATATATATATATGTATATATATATATACATATATATGTATATATATACACACACATATATATATATATACTATTATTAATACTCTTTTGCATGTAATTGAGAGATAAGATTGCAGGCATTGGGGCACAGAGATTCACCTTGCTCTAATGGAAAATTCATAAGGGGTATGGGAGAAGATATGGGATAGAGCAGATTGGAGGAAGGGATATCTTGTGGGACTGCTATTCTGGGAGGGTGGGTAGGGGAAAAACAGGGGAAAAATTGTAACTCAAAATCTGGTGGAAATGAATGATGTAAAACAGAAGTTAATAAAGCATTTGTTTGATAAAAAAAAGAACTAGACGTTAATAAAATTCATGTGTCCTCAGTGTTGAATTCAAGAATAAAGACAAATATAATTCATATCAATTGATATTGAAAAGAAGTTCTCCAAAATTATATTTGTTCTATCTGTACTCAATTGATAATACAAGTCATCAATGATGCTGCTACTGATTACTATCATAACAACTCTCATATGCATGCTAATTTATGGTTTACAAAATGCTTTGCTCTTCAAAACCTTGTGATGTAGGTCATAATGGCACTATATTCATGAATCATTAAATGATCAAAGCTTGCTAGGAGGAAAAAATTCTTATGAGGCACCAATAATATTAAATATTAAGAATGTCTCAAACTGTAGGAATATAGTATTCATTTTAAAAGCAGGTGATTTGGAATAATGTCTTTAAAGTCATGGACTTGAAATTTCCACATGATGTTTTCTAGCAATGATTCTACCATAAGGCAATTTGTGAGGGAAATCCTAATTCTAAGACTTCCAACCATAGTAACATATTTTTAATACTCTAAACTCATGTAAGTAAGGATGGGGATTTTAAATTTTACTTCTGTATTTTCTTATAGTTCAATATAATTCATGTCATCTTTTCTCTATGTAGAAGGACTTTATACATACAACTCACAGAATATCATAATGGAAATGTTCTTATGCCTGTTCTTAGTACATCATCCTTTTATTACACCTGGTATTGAACATTCACCTTCTTTTCCATATAGTAGAAATAGTTCAGAATTGATTACTTTGCATGAAGAAATGCTCTAAATCACTATTGATTAGAGAAATGCAAATCAAAACAACTCTGAGGTACCACATCTCTCCAGTCAGATTGGCTAAGATGACAAAACAAGAAAATGACAAATGCTGGAGAGGATGTGAGAAAATTGGAACACTAATGCATTGCTGGTGGAGTTGTGAACTTATCCAACCATTCTGGAGAGAAATCTGGAATCATGCCCAAAGGGCTATAAATAATTTCATACCCTTTGTCCCAGCAATACCACTTCTAGGGTTATATCCCAATGAGATCATAGAAGAGGGAGGAAGACCCATATATACAAAAATATTTATAGCAGTTCTTTTTGTGGTTGCAAAGAATTGGAAATTAAAGGAGTGCCCATCAATTGGGGAATGGCTAAACAAGTTGTGATATATGTCTATAATTGAATATTATTGTGCTATAAGAAATGAGGAGCAGATGGTTTTCATATTTACCTGGAGAGGCTTATACAAACTGATGCTGAGTGTGAAGAGTAGAACCAGGAGAAATTTGTGTACAATCACAGACACAACATATGTGTGATGACCAACTATGACAGACTGGACGCTTCTCAGTAATGTAGTGATATAAGTCAGTCCCAAAAGACTCAGGAAGGAGAGAGATGTCTACATCCAGAGAAAGAACTGGAAAGAACTGTGCTTGAATCCTGATGGAAGAAAACTAATTGATCTTTTTCTTTTAATTGTTCGGTTTTATTTCTTCTTTACCATTTTTCATCCCACCTAGTACAATACGCCTTTGTAAGTTGACTAACGTCTATTGTGAAAGTATTTGCAGATCCTATAATGGGCTATATGCCATCGTGGGATGTGGGGGGTGGACGGGAAGGGAAATTTGAAACTCAAGGAACTATGGAATTGAATCTTGTAAGCTAAAAATAAACAAATAAAGTAAATTTAAAAAATAATTACTTTGTTTGGAAATATTTTATTTTTTCTATAATAAATGGTGATATGTTGCTAACCAAATGCAATATCATAATTGATTCTTTCTTAAGGTCATTAATATTAAAGAGAAGTAGAAGGAAAAAAAAACATGTGATATATATATGTATATATATATACGTATGTATGTATGTATGTATGTATGTATACATACATATTGCTATTTCTAGTGATTTAAGAGCTAAATATTTGATCAAAAATTGCAAATTTATTACCCAAGGAAATATTTTTGGAGTATTCTCATTTTCAAGATTTCTCCTTGTACTTCTTTTGAGTTTATTAATTCATTTCCTAGGATTTTTTAAACTGCTTATCATTTTCATTAATGGATTTTTGTACATTTTATATATACTTTTAATATATATTTTTCCCTTCTGAAGACTACCTTACCCTCATGCTACAGATGTTAGCACATTTCTCACAATTTTTGTTTCTATGTTGATACTTTGATATACATTGTATATTCAGGATGTTCTCCTTTTCCTTTTCACCCTTCCCTGTTTTGGGTATCAGGGTGATACTTTTCTTATAAAAGTATTCTGATAGGATATATTCTTTCTCAGTTTTTGAGAATAATATTTGTAGTGTGACCATTAACTGTTCTTTAAAAGTCAAGTTTTAAAACAAGCCTTTGAATCCATCAAGATCAGGGTTTTTCTTTTCTTTTCTTTTTGGTAGTTCTTAATGCAGCTAACTCTGCTTCCTTCTTTGAGACTGGGATATTTAAGATGCCTACTTAATCTCCCATTAGATTGGTTATTTTATACATTTTTTAAATTTTGTGTCCTCAGTGTTCTATTTTTTTAGTTCTCAGTTTTAGGTGAGTTTCACCTTGCTAATTGGATATTTTATTAATTTAATTTTCTATCTCAAAAGAGGAGATATGGCACTTCCAACCCACTGTTTCATGCAGGGGAAAGGTCCAGAAGTGTTGCATATTGCGTATATTTTCAGACATTCTGTGGAATGATTAGTTATACTGATTTTTTCCTTCTTATTTCTGATTTTCTCTTTTAAAATACTATTTTTCTATAGTAGAAACTCTTTGGGAGAGTAAAGATGATATTTATATCTACCTATCTACCTATTTAAATGAATACACATTTACCTTTTCTCCCTTTCATCTGATTTCCAATGGAAAAGAAGAAGAAAAATCCCTTTAACCAATATGTGCATTCGAGCAAATAAATTTCTATATAGGTCAAGTAAAAAAAAATATATATGTATATATACATATATGTATGTATATGTATGTGTGTGTATCTTCCTCATTAGTCCTCTGAATTCATGCTTCTTCAATTAAAAGTTTGTCAAAATTTTTAAGTCTTTCAAAGTTGTTTTGTTGTTGTTGTTGTTGCTGCTGTTTGTTTTTAAAATGCTGAACTTATCATCCAATTGTGCTCCTTGTTCTGTTTACTTCATTCTGTATCAATTCATAAAAATCTTCACAAGTTTCTCTAAAAATGTCCCTTTCATCATTTTTGATGGCACAGTAGTATTCTATCACATTTATTTGTCATACATTTCAAGCCATTCTCTAACTAAATAACACCTTTTTAGTTTTCATTTCTTTGCTACTATGAAAAGAGTTATTATAGGATGGAGTTAAAATGGTAGAATGGTAGGAACCAGTACAGCTGAATTTCTTTCCACAATATTCTTTTAGACAGAGTTAGAGAACGCACCAGAACAAATGTTAATGGGAAAAGTCAGGAGAAAAAAGGGAACAGTGAATAATTTGTCCACCCCATTTTGGTGTAGGGAAATAGATAGAGAGGTCTGAAGACAATGGAGACTGGGGTCAGCAGCAGACTAAATACAGAGAACTCTAGTGCCTAGTGGGATATTGTGCACTAAGGAAACAACAGGCCCTAGACCTTACCAGGGCTCCACCAGACCCATACCAAAACACTGCATGGGGACAATTGCTAACTGACTGCTTTGTTACTCACTACTCAGTTTCAGGTCACAGATCCAGAGAGAACTGAGAAGAAAACATTTAAAGGGACAGGACAGTGATGGTGGCAGTTTTTCCAAGTCGGGAGGTCCTGGGCTGTGTGCCCGAAAAGGAAAAAGTCCAAAGGCAGCAAGAGCAGCATCAGCAGTACCAGGGGTGTGATTTACATCCAAAAGCCAGAACAGCATCTCATTTCCAACATCTAGCCCAGGTTGCAGAAGAAAAACTAGGTCAGGAATGTCATATCAAAACGGAGCCTACAAAACTACAGAGATTTTTAGCTGGCTGATAGGGCTTGAATGCAGTAGCATTTTACACTTGTTCTGATGCAAATTCAGGTCACTGATTATTCCGAGCTCAGAATAGGTGGTCAGCAATTTGGCCTGTATCAGCCCATGTTAGAAGCACTGAAAGTTTGAGATGTTGAATAACAGAATATTCAGTACTCCCAAAATATTAGCAACAAGGCCAGCCCAGAAAAACCCTCCAGAATTTCAGCAAAGCCCAGCTCTAACATCAGCTCTGAAGTCAGGAAGAGGGCTGGAAAAATGAGGAAACAAAAAAATAATTCCACCATAAAGTGTTATTATGGTGTCAGGAAAGCTCAAGACAAACTCAGAAGAAAAGAATGACTCCAAAATACCTACAAAAAAAAAAAAAAACTTTGAGAAAAACACAGCTTGGGCACAAACTCAATTAGGATTCCTAGGAGAAATTAAGCAAAAATTAAACAAAAGCTAAAAAGATTGTTTTTTTTTTTATAAATGAGATGAGAACACTAGAGGAAAAAAATGAAAAAATAAGAATGAAAGAAGAAAAATGGAAAGGGATTGAATAGCTTGGCATGAGGTACAAAATCTTGTTCAAACAACAAACTCCCTGAAAATTAAAATGGACTAAATAGAAGCCAATACTCCATGAAGTAGGGAAGAAATATTAAAACAAAGTCAAGAAACTGAAAAAAGGAGAAAATGTGACAAACATCATAACTAAAAGAATTAATCTGGGAAACAGAGTAAGGAGGAAAAAAATGAGAATCATCAGAATCTCTGAATGTCATGACAAAAAAATATAACCCTAGAAGTCACATTCCAAGAAATGTTGGAATAAAACTTCTAAGATCTCTTGGAACCAGAAGGTAAAGTAGAAATTAAAGAATCCATTGGTCTCTCCCTGAAAACATCCCCAAATGAAAATTCTCAAGAATAGTATAGCAAAAATACAGAGCTTCTAGATGAAAGAAAAAAAAATACCACAAGTAGCCAGAAATAAAGAATTGCAATACTTCTGGGAAGATGGTGGAATGGGTCAGAAAAACCCAAGCTCTCTCATTTTCCCCCACAAAGACAAAATAAGAGCTCAGCGTGAACACAAAGTTGTAAATATACACAAGAGTTGGGTCAGAACAGTGGGACAATCAGAGATCAAAAGAAAAATCCTAGGACTGAGGTATGGTCACCGTGAAGAATAAATGCCTCTAGGCTAGCTCCTCTGAAACAGCAAGCAGTGAGCCCAAGGGCTAACTAGGTTGCAAGGTAGCCTTGGCCTTAGTCACAGGAATTTTCTTTTTTTTTTAATTAATTTATTAGTTTAGTTTCAGTTAACAAGATTCAATTCCATAGTTCCTTGATTTTCAGATTTTCTTTGATTCCCTCTCCGCACACCCCATGACCGCATATAGTCTAGTATAGGATCTGTAAATACATTCATATTAGAGATAGGTCCAATTACAAAGGTGTATTGTACTAGGTAGGAGGGAGAATAATAAAGAAGAATTAAAACCGAACAATGAAAAGAAAAAAATCAATTAGTTTGCTTCCATCAGGATTCAGGATCAGTTCTTTCTAGTTATGTCTCTGGATGTCAAATTTCTCTTTCTTGAGTTTTTTCGGGATTAACTTATATCACTGCATTGCTGAAAAGAGTCCAGTCTATCATAGTTTGTCATCACAATATGATGTATCTGTGATTGTACACAAATTTTTTTCTGATTCTACTCTTCACACTCAGCATCAGTTTGTATAAGCCTCTCCAGGTAAATATGAAATCAGTCTCCTCCTTGTTTCTTATAGCACTATAATATTCCATTACATTCATATACCACAACTTGTTTAGCCATTCCCCAATTGATGGGAATCCCCTTAATTTCCAATTCTTTGCAACCACAAAAATGGCTGCTATAAATATTTTTGTACATATGGGTCTTCCTCCCACTTCCATGGTCTCTTTTGGATATAACTCTAGAAGTGGTATTGCTGGGTCAAAGGGTATGAAATTATTTTATAGCCCTTTGGGCATGATTCCAGATTGCTCTCCGGAATGGTTGGATAAGTTCACAACTCCACCAGCAATGTATTAGTGTTCCAATTTGCCCACACCCTCTCCAGCATTTGTCATTTTCTTGTTTTGTCATCTTAGCCAGTCTGACTGGAGAGATGTGATACCTCAGAGTTGTTTTGATTTGCATTTCTCTAATCAACAGTGATTTAGGGCATTTCTTCATATGCTTATAGATATTTTTAATTTCTTTCTCTGAAAACTGTTCATATCCTTTGAGCATTTATGAATTGGGGAATGACTTGTATTCATATATATTTGATTCAGTTCTCTGAAAATTTTAGAAATGAGTCCTTTATCAGAGACATAGGTTGTGAAAATTCTTTCCCAATTTCCTACCTCCCTCTTGATCTTGATTACATTGGTTTTGTTTGTACAGAAGCTTTACAATTTAATGTAACCAAAATTATCCATTCTGCATTTTATAATGCTCTATAATTCTTGTTTGGTCCTAAAGTCTTTCCCTCTCCACAAATCTGACAGGTAAACTATTCCTTGCTTTCCCAGATTACTTACAGTATCATCCTTTATACCTAGATGATGGACCCATTTAGACTTGATTTTGGTATATGGCATTAGGTAATGACCTATGCCCAGTTTCTGCCATACTGTATTCCAGTTTTCCCAGCAGTTTTTGTCAAATAGTGCATTCTTATCCCAAAAACTGGGGTCTTTGGGTTTATGGAACAATTGTTTACTCTAATCATTAACTGCTGGGTCTCGTTCATCCAATCTATTCCATTGATCCACTACTCTACTCCTCTGCCAGTACCAAGCAGTTTTTATGACTGTTGCTATATAATACAGATTAAAATCTGGCATAGCTAGTCCACCTTCCTTAGCATTTCTTTTCATTAATTCCCTTGATATTCTAGACCGTTTGTTTTTCCTAATAAATTTTGTTATTATTTTGTCTAATTCTAAAAAGTAGTTTTTTGGTAAATTGATTGGTATGGCACCAAATATATAGTTTAGTTTGGGTAAAATTGTCATTTTTATTATATTACCTTGATGCAGCCACGAGCAATTGATATTTTTTCAATTAGTTGGATCTGATTTTATTTGCATGAGAAGTGTTTTGTAGTTGTGATCATATAGATTCTGGGTTTGTTTTGGCAGGAAGATTCCAAAATATTTTATAATATCTACAGTGACATTAAATGTGATTTCTCTTTCTATCTCTTGCTGTTGAGTTTCATTAGAGATATACAGGAATGCCGAGGATTTATGTGGGTTTATTTTATATCCTGCAACTTTGCCAAATTAACTTATTGTCTCAAGTAGTTTTTTTTTACTTTATTCTCTAGTATTCTCTAAGTATATCATCATATCATCTGCAAAAAGTGATAGTTTGGTCTCTTCTTCTCTTAATTTGATTCCTTTGATTTCTTTTTCTTCTCTAATTGCTACTGCTAGTGTTTCTAGTACCAGATTGAATAAGAGGGGTGATAGTGGAAACCCTTGTTTCACTACTGATCTTATTGGAAAGGCTTCTAGTTTATCCCCATTGCAAATAATACTTGCTGATGGTTTTAAATAGATGCTATCAACTATTTTAAGGAAGGCTCCATTTATTCCTATACTTTCTAGTGTTTTTAATAGGAATGGATGTTGTACTTTGTCAAAAGCCTTTTCTGCATCTATTGAGATGATCATGTGGTTTCTGCTATGTTTATTGTTGATATGCTCAATTATACTGATGGTTTTCATAATCTTAAACCATCCTTGCATTCCTGCAATAAATCCTACCTGATCAAAGTGTATTATTTTGTGATAAGTTGTTGGAGTCTTTTGGCTAATATTTTATTTAAAATTTTTGCATCTAGATTCATGAGGGAAATTGGTCTATAATTTTCTTTCTCTGTTTTGTCTCTTCCTGATTTAGGAATCAGTACCATATTTGTGTCATAGAAAGAATTTGATAAGACTCCTTCTTCACTGATTTTCCCAAATTGTTTGTAGAGTACTGGAATCAATTTTTCTTTAAATGTTTGATAGAATTCACTAGTAAACCTATCTGGTCTTGGAGATTTTTTCCTAGGGAGTTCATTGATGGCTTGTTTGATTTCTTTTTCTGAGATGGGGTTATTTAGGTAATTCACTTCCTCTTCAGTTAATCTGGGCAACTTGTAATTTTGTAGATATTCATCCATTTCACTAAAATTGTCTTATTTATGTTCATACAATTGGGAAAGATAATTCCTCATTATTTTTTTTAATATCCTCTTCATTGGAGGTAGATTCACGCTTTTCATTTTTAAGACTCATAATTTAGTTTTCTTCTTTCTTTTTTTTTTATCATATTGACTAAGCGTCTATCAGTTTTATTGGTTTTTTTTTCATAAAACCAACTCTTAGTTTTATTTATTAATACAATAGTTTTCTTAATTTCAATTTTATTAATCTCTCCTTTGGTTTTCAATATTTCTTACTCAGTACTAAATTGGGGATTTTCAATTTGTTCTTTTTCTAGCTTTTTCAATTGCATGTCCAATTCATTGACCTTCCTTCTCTCTGCTTTAATTAAGTATGCACTCAGGGATATAAAACTTCCCCTAAGAACTGCTTTTTAATACATCCCACAGATTTCGGTATGTTGTCTCATTATTATCATTCTCTTGAATGAAATTATTGATTGTTTCTATAATTTCTTGTTTGACCCACCTATTTTTTAGGATTAAATTGTTTAATTTCCAATTAGTTTTTAGTCTATCTTTCCATGGTCCTTTATTTTACATAATTTTTATTGCATCATGATCTGAGAATGATGCATTTAATATATCTTCCTTCCTGCACTGAATTGTGAGTTTTTTATGCCCTAGTACATGGTCTATTTTTGAGTATATACCATGCACTGCTGAGAAGAAAGTAAATTCCTTTTTATCCCCATTCCGTTTTCTCCAGAGATCAATCATATCTAGTCTCTTTAAAATTCTATTCACCTCCTTAACTTCTTTCTTGTTTATTTTGAGGTTAGATTTATCAAATTCAGAAAGGGGGAGATTAAGGTCCCCCACTAGTATCATTTTGCTGTCTATTTCTTCCTCTAATTCCTTTAACTTCTCCTCTAGGAATTTGGATGCTATTCCACTTGGTCCATATGTATTAAGTAATGATATTGCTTCATTCTCGATGGTGCCTTTTAGCAGGATATAGTTTCCTTCCTTATCTCTTTTAATTTTATCTATTTTTGATTTTGCTTTATCTGAGATAAGTATTGCTACCCCTGCTTTTTTTTTTTTACTTTAGCTGAGGCATAATAAATTTTACTCCAAACTTTTACCTTTACCCTGTGGGTATCCCTTTGTTTCAAATGTGTTTCTTATACACAGCATATTGTAGGAGAGGATTATGGTTTTTAATCCATTCTTCTATCCGCCTCTGTTTTATGGGAGAGTTCATCCCATTCACTTTCACAGTAATGATGACTATCTGTCTCTTCCCCTCCATCCTATTCCCTCCCATGTTCATGTTTTTGTTTCTTCCTTTTCCCTTCCCCTCCTTGAAGTTTTCTCTTTTGACTGCCCCCTCCCTCAGTGTTCCCACCCAGTGATCCCCCTTCTTATCCTACTCTCTCCCCTTATTACTATTTCCCTCCCCTCTAATCCACCCCTTTAGTCTACTCCTTTTTAACCCCCAACGCTTACCATTCCACTGCGATAGGACACAATAAATTTTTATACTTATCAGAGTAAGTTATTCCCCGTTTGACTCTAAACCAATGAGAGTAAATTTCAAACATTGCTCCTCTCCCTCCCTCCTTTTCCTCTATTTAATGAATTTTTGTGTCTATTCACATTAGAATCTTAAACTTCACTAATTAAGTTGATTCCTCATTGAACCAGCACCAGTGAGCATAGTGTTTACATGATGTTACTCTCCCCCTTTCTTTCTCCTCTACTATGGTGTGTTTTAATGCCTCTTTGCATGGCATATTTTATCTTTTCCTATCTCATCCTTTCTTTTTTCCTGTTACAATCCCTTTGATCCACTTAATAGTTTTTTTTTAAAGTCTTCAGATTAGTGTATTCATAACCACATCCTCTAAGTATAACCCTTTTGAAGGTCATGATAATCATAAAAATTTCGATATTGACAGTTATCAGCTCCACATATAGGGATGTGAACATTTTGCTCTTGTTGCATCCCAAGTAATGAGCATGTGTGTATGGGTGTGGGTGTGTGCATGTATGTTTGTGTGAGTCTGCGTTTTCCTTGTTTACCTTTTTATGTCTTTGGTGAGTCTTGTAATTGGAGATCAAATTTTTCATTGAGCTCTGGCTTTTTCATCAGGAAAGCCTGGAAGTCCCTTATTTCATTAAATGACTATCTCCTTGCCTAAAAGATTATGCTCAGTTTCCCAGGTAGTAAATCCTTGGTTGTAGTCCTATCTCTTTTGCCCTATGAAATATCAAATTCCAATTCCTCCAATCTTTTAATGTAGAATCTGCTAGGTCCAGTGTGATCCTGACTGTAGTTCCTTGATATTTGACTTGTTTCTTTCTGGCTGCTTGCAGAATTTTTTCCTTCACCTTTTAATTCTGGAATTTGGCTACTATATTACTTGGAGTTTTCAATTTGGGATCTCTTTCAGGAGGGGTGTGGTGAATTCTTTTGATAAATATGTTATCTTCTGATTCCAGGACCTCAGGACAGTTTTCTTTGACAATCTCTTGGAGGATGTTGTCTAGGCTGCTTTTTTCATCATGGCTTTCTGATAGACCAATAATTCTTAAGTTATCTCTCCTGGATCTGTTCTCTAAGTCTGTTGTTTTTTCAGTAAGATATTTTACATTTTCTTCCAACTTTTCAATCGTCTTGTTTTGTTTGATTGACTCCTGGTGCATCATAGTGTTCTGAGTTTCAATTTGATTGATTCTAATTTTTAGCGAATTATAGTGTTCAGTTATTTTTTGAAGGTCCTTTTTAGGGAGGTATTTTCTCCAATAACTTCACTAATTTTACCTTTTAAGGATTTGTTTTCTTCCCTGAGACCTTTTTCCACATTTGTCACTGCCTCTCTGATTTGGTCTTTAAAATCTTTCTTAAGCTCCTCCAAGAATTATATTTGGGCTTGAGACCAGTTCATATTTCCTTCTGTGGTCTCAGGTTTGGGTAAAGAGTCCAAATTGTCTTGTGTATTTGGTTGTCCTAGACCTACATAGTAAGCTCAGATCAATTTTCTTGCCTTCCCCTTCTCCTTCTCAGCTTCCTTCCTTCCCATTTTGATTTCCTATTTCTTAATTTCTCAGGCTGTGAGCTAAAGTCCTGGTTGTTGACTTTGAATGCTGTAGCCTCTGGGTGTCTAGTTTGTGGCTAAGGCAGGAATCTCAGAGAGGTATATTGGTGTGCACAAAGTTGTCTGTGGGGGAGGGGTGGTTTGCCCATTTCAGATTTCTGCCTCTATACCCCTGGGCTACAGCTTAGGCAGTCTTTTGCTGGTCAGGTGAAGTGGGGCTCTTTGGGACCCCTCCCTCTCTTCTCTTCAGACTCCTGGCTGTCTCAGTTACACCCCTTCTTGAAGACTCCTAAGCCTGAGGCTATTTCCACTAACTTGGGATTCCAATCTGGGTGGGAGACTTATCTTTGTGTTTTCTACTTCATGAAGGAGGGATGGGAGGATCAGAGCAACTAGAATTGACTTTGCCATTTTAGCCCCTGTAATGTACAGAGAGGCAATTTCTAAACTTCCAGGCTTGGGGCCAATAGCTGCAGGAGAATTTGCTGTCTCTGCTGGGGGCCCAAGCACTCTCCTACCTGGCTTCAATGATCTGTCCTATTCCCTCCTGAGATGATGGCAAGATGACTGCAATTTGTCCTTGGTAAGTCTGCAGGCTGGGGCTTCTTCTCTCTCTGGTGTAGTCTGCTTGTCTGCTCTTAAGTCTGAGCTTTGCAGACCCCACATGCTCTGCACTAGCGCTGTCCAGTCGCACTGGGCACTTTCTTGGGCTGGATTCTGCCACTCTCTGTCTCCAAGTGGATTTTGTCATTCCAGAATCCGTTCAGATTCACTTTTTAAGGTTTAGTGACAGGATTCACGGAGGAGCTTAGAGAAGTTACTGCTTCCTTTCTACCATCTTGGCTCCACCCCCTTCTTTATTTCTTATTGTGTATTTAACTTTCAATATTTAAGTTTAAAATTAATAAAAATGTAAGTGGAAAATATTTAATAAAATAAATAAAGATATAGAACGATATAGAAAATAAAGAATTGAAATATTGAGGAACTATAAGCAGAATGACACATGATTTAGGAGCAACTGCTATAAAGGAGAGAACTTGTAGTATCATATTACAGGTTTTTGTTTGTTTGTTTGTTTTTTGCTTTTTGGAGGGCAACTGGGGTTAAGTAACTTGCCCAAGGTCACATGACTAAGTTTTTGTTTGTGTGTGTTAAGTGTCTGAGGCTGCATCTGAACTCAGGACCTTCTGACTCCAGGGCTGGAGCTCTACTCACTGCACCACCTAGCCACCCCAGTATCATATCCCAGAAGGAAAAATATTTAGGCTAATAGGCAAGAAAAACTTAAGCAGAAAAGGGGTGAAAGTGAGAAGGTGGATTTTCGATGATCAAAACAAATATTTTTTAAATTAATATAAAGCCATATTGTGCATACTTCTATTTATCAGCTATTTCTCTGGAGGTAGATAACATCTTCCTTCATAGGACATTTGTAGTTGAGTTGAGTATTTATAATAATCAGAATAACTTAGCTATTCAGTTATTCTGTGAACAAAATTGTTATTATATACAACATTCTCTTGACTCTGCTCATTTCAGTCTTCATTAGTTCATGTGTCTTTGCATGTTTTTATTCTAAAGTAAACTCTGCTTATTTCACTTCTCATTATTTCATGCATCTTTCCATGTGTTTTCCTAAAATCAACCTGCTCATCATTCTGTCATAATCATGTATCACAACTTGTTTTGTCATTCCTCAGTTTAATGGGCATCCTTTCCATTTTCAGTTCTTTGCCACTACAAAGAAAGCTGCTATAAATATTTTAGTACACACACACACACACATACACACACACACACACACACACACACACACATATATATATATATATATATATAGTATAATTTTTCCCTGATCAACTTGGGAGAAGGACTAATAGGGGTATTGCTGGGTCAAAGGATATACACAGCTTTATAACTCTTTGGGCATAATTCCAAATTGTTCTCGAAAATGATTAGACCAGTTCACAGTTCTATCAACAATGTTTTAGGGTCATAAATTTTCCATATCTCTTCCAACATTTGTCATTCCACTTCTATCACTTTAATCAGTCTGATAGGTTTGAGGTGATAGCTCAATGTGGTTGTAACTAATATTTTTAAAAACAAAAAAGGAATTACTATGTTTTTGTAAAGATCACTTATTTTATTTTCCACTTGCTTTGATATCTTTGGGCTTATATGCCTAGTAGAATGCTTCCTCACTCTGCTTTTGTTTACTTTCTTTGCATAGTCCCAAATAATAACAAAATGCTTTCTGTATCAGAAAAAAAACTTTAAATTTTTTTATTTGTTTATTTTTATTTTTCAACATTCATTTTCAGAAGATTGTGAGTTACAAATTCTCTCCCCATCTTTCTCCTACTCCCACCCCAAAATAGTGAGCCTACAGAATGTGCCTTCCCCCAATCTGATCTCCCTTTTATTCTCCCCCATACCCCCTGTAATTTTCTAGGAGGGAAAGATGGATTTCTGTATCCCAGTGCCTTTATATCTTATTTCCCATTGCATGTAAAAAACAATTTTTAATTTTTTTTAGAAATTTGTTTTTAAAACTTTGATTTCTAGATCCATTCTCTTCTTCCCTCCTCACCCATCCCCATTGTGAAGAAAAGCAATTCAATATAGGTTTTACATGTGTAGTTATGCAAAATGTTTCCATAGTAGATATATAATGAAAAACTATATTTTATCCCACCCCCCACTTATTCTATTTTCTCCTTTGACTTTGTCCCTGTTAAAAAGGGTTTGCTTCTAACTACCCTCTTCCCCAATATGCCCTCCCTTCTATTGTCCCCCCTCTTATCCTTTTCCCCCTACTTTCCTGTAGGGTAAAATACCCAACTGAATGTGTATGGCATTCCCTCCTTAAGTCAATCCCAATGAGAGTAAGGTTGACCCATTCCCATTCACCTTCCTGCTCTTCCCCTCCATTGTAACAGCTTTCTCTAGCCTCTTTTATATGAGATAATTTACCGTATTCTATCTAATGTTTCTCTCTGTCACAGTGGGTTCTGTAGCTCTAAAATTTGTTTAAAGTTATATGTTACAGGTATTGCAGGTGGCTGTGGCAGAAGCTCTTGGAATTTCCTGCTGCAACTCTACCATCTTGGCTCTGCCTCCCAGGAAAAAAAAATAAGGACTCTTTATTTTGTTATTTTTTTTTTTACCTTAGAACAAGACCATCTAGTCCAACTTTATTAGGGTTCAGAGAGGTTAAGTCATTGACTTGAGGTCACACAGTTAGTACATGGAAGAAACAGAATTCAAGGCTTAGTCCTGATTTCAAATTCTGCCTTCTTTCCTGATACTTTGATGCCTCTAACTCTAACCCCCTAACTTTGGAAATGGGGAAACAGATTGGATGAAAGGGGACTGCACAGGGTCTTGAGAGATTTGGTTGTTTATTTGTGGGTAGAATGGAAAGAAGGAAGTTGACAGTATCTCTCATGCACAGTTCACTGGCTATAGGGACAGCTAGATGGTACAGTGGATAGAGTATTGAGCCTGGAGTCAAGAAGCCTCTTCCTGAGTTCAAATCTGGCCTCAGGCATTACTAGCTGTGTGATCTTGGGCAAGTAACTTAACCCCATTTGCCTCAGTTTCCTCATCCATAAAATGAACTGGAGAAGGAAATGGCAAACTGCTCCAATATCTTTGCCAAGAAAACCTGAAGTGGGATTACAAAAAGGTGAACATGACTGAAAAATGAAACAGATTTCTGTACTTTCCCTTATCTCTATTTTTTCTTTTTTTTAATTTTCTTTTTTTTATTTTTATTTTTTTAAACAAATGCTTTATTAACTTCTGTTTTACATCATTCATTTCCGCCAGATTTTGAGTTACAATCATTTTCCCCCCATTATTCCCCTACCCAACCTCCCAGAACAGTAATCCCACAAGATATCGCTTCCTCCAATCTGCTCTCTCCCATACCTTCTCCCATGCCCCCATCGACTTTTCCATTAGAGGAAGGTGAGTTTTTGCATCCCAATGCCTGCACATCTTATCTCCCTATTACAAGCAAAATAGTATTAATAATAGTATATATATATATATATATATATATATGTATTTGAAATATATATATATATATATTTGAATTTCAAATATATATATATATATATATATTTGAAACATTTAATGTTACGACCTCAAATTTCAGATACATTTCCTTCCTCCCTTGTCACCCATTCCCTCTTGGGAGATAAGTAATTCAGTATATGTTGTACATGTCTAGCTATGCAAAATATTATCATAGTAGATATATTGTACAAGGCTGCTTATAATTCCCTCCCACTCATCCCACCCCCCACCTGGTCCATTCCCTACATGATCCTGTCCCTCTTCTATAGTGGGTACTTCCAACCTCCCCTCACCCCAAGGATGCCCTCCCATCCATCATCCCTCCTCTCATCCCCCTTCCCCCTATCCTGCTGCAGGTTGAGATATCCCATTTAGTATGTATGTCATTTTCTCCCTGAACCAAATTCAATGTGAATGTGGTTTTGCCTTTTTAGCCTTCCTATTCTCCCCCTCCTTTGCAACCACTTCCCTTGCTTCTTCTACATGAGATAGTTTACACTACCCTGTCTCTCCCCATCTCCTCTTGCCACTTTCCTCTCTCACCTCATAATTTCATCCCTTGAGTATTCTCCCTTCCCAACAAATTCAACTTATGCCCTCTATCCATATATAACTGTAACCCTATACACACACATTCACATATGTATTCATATGACCACACCCCCTTCTTCCATTATTTTTATAGTGAGAAAGATATCATCAGTCATAGTTATTGCTTTTCCATATAGGAATATAAATAGTTCAACTTTGATAAGTTCCTTTTGATTTCTTTTCCCTGATTACCTTCTCAGGCATCTCTTCCTTCTTGTGTCTGGATGTCAAATTTTCTATTCAATTCTGGTTTTTTCCTCAAGAATGCTTGAAAGTCCTCTATTCCACTGGATGACCATATTTTCCCCTGAAACAAAATACTCAGTTTTGCTGGGTAGGTGACCCTTGGGTTCATTCCCAGTTCTTTTGCACTCTGGAATATCATATTCCATGCCCTTCGATCCCTCAGTGTAGAAGCCAGGTCCTGGGCTATTCTGATTGTGTTTCCACAATATTGAAATTGTTTATTCCTGGCTGCTTGAAGTATTTTCTCCTTGATCTGTGGATTCTGGAACCTGGCTATAATATTCCTGGGAGTTTTCTTTTTGGGGTCTTTTTCAGGAGGTCATCGGTGGATTCTTTCAACCTCTATTTTGCCCTCTGGATCTAAAACATCAGGGCAGTTTTCCTTGAGAATTTCTTGAAGGGTGATTTCTAGGTTCTTTCCTTGATCATGGCTTTCAGGTAGTCCAATAATTTTTAAATTGTCTCTCCTGGATCTATTTTCCAGGTCAGTGGTTTTTCCCATGAGATATTTCACATTGCCTTCTAATCTTTCATTTGTTTGGATCTGCTTAACAGCATCTTGATTTCTCATAAAGTCATTAGCTTCCATTTGCTCCAGTCTAACTCTGAAGGAATGAATCTCCTCAGTGAACTTCTGAGATTCTTTTTCCATCTGGCAAATTCGACTTTTTAAGGCATTCTTCTCCTCATTGCCCTTTTGGGCCTCCTTTGCCATTTGAGTTAGTCTATTTTTTAAGGTGTTGTTTTCCTCAGTCAGGCTGTTGACCCTCATTTCATACTTTTCCTGCATCCTTCTCATTTCTCTTTCCAATTTTTCCTCCACTTCTCTTATTTGATTTTTAACGTCCTTCTTAAGGTCCTCTATGGCCTGCAACCCGCTCATGTTTTCCCCTGGGGCTTTTGGAGCAGGACTTCTGACCTCACAGTCCTTTTCCCGCTCTATGCCCCCAAAATAGGAGTCTAGGGTTGCATTTTTCTGTTTCCTTTGCCTTGGCATGTTGCCACTTAATTACTTGACTTTTGGGCTTGTTGCCACACTATGTCTTTAAGGCCAGATAGAGGAATTTTCGTCCCGAACGTGTGGGGGGCAACTTCTGTTTCTGGCAAGCTGTAAACCCACCCACGCCTTCCACCCTAGATCACAGTCCAGATCCAGGGAGGTTAAAGCAAGAGCAGTTACCCCCCCAAGACTGATTGCTGGATCTCCCTACAAATTTGCAGGCTGGGAGCTGGAGCTGCCTCTGAATACTACAAAATGGCGTTTCTCCTCAGAGGCTTCTAGCCCCCAGGGGAGGGAGCTGACGCATTCCCTAATACCACTCCCAAAGTCCATAGGACACTAACCTCTTACTTTGTCCCAGGCAAGTCTATGTTGATAATTCTGGAGTCGCCACAGCTCCTGGTGTTCTGGGGTTCCTCCAGCTGGCTGCTGGCCCTGCCGCCCTGGGGCTAAAACCTCGGCTCATGCGGACCTGGGCTCCGCTCGGCTCGGCTCGGCTCGGCTCGGCTCGTGCTCTCTGCGCACTGCACGCTGCCAGGTCCCAGACCACTGCGCTGGTCCTTCCTGCAGGGCTGCTGGGCTGTCCTCATGGGGAGTTTAGCTTCTCTGTGTCGTTCTGTGGGTGTTGGGGCTCCAGAAGTTGTTCAGAGTCCCCTTTTACATCGTTTGGGGGGAATGTGGGGGCAGAGTGGCTTGGATGAGCTGTTTCTACTCAGCCATCTTGGCTCCGCCCCTATTTTGTTATTTTTTGCAAAACATTTCATTTAGTATTTAATTTTTCCTTGAATTTTTGATGTAATTAACTTATAAATCCATTTGATGCTTGTTTTTCAACTTTGTGCTATTCATTCATAGCTTGTTTAATATCTTTTTCTGATCTGGACTATTTAAATCTATTTTAACCTTATTATAATATTTTATATTTTTGTAAGAATTCATCAATTTCTTATGTTATTTTTGTTTTGCCATATAATCAGACAATCTTTATTTCTAAATCAATTGTTTTGAATTTTAATTTTTTTTAATTGTGAACAATTTAGATTTCCTTCTTTAAAAAAATAAGATTAGGGGCGGCTAGGTGGCACAGTGAGTAAGAGCATTGGCCTCAGAGTTGGGATGACCCGAGAATGAAACCAGCCTCAGAAAATGAGCACCCACACATAAATAATGACTGGCCGTGTAACCTTGAGCAAGTTACTTAGCCCCAATTGCTTTAAAAAAAAATAAGATTATCTTGTTGTAGAGGGAGCAATTAGTTGTCTTCTGGAAATCCTGAGAGGCTTAAAAATTGAGCTATTCTTTTATTTTCTGCTTTCAAATTGATTATTCTTTTATTTGGTTTTTAGAATTTCTATTTTGTTTTCTAGTGGAGGGGGTTGATTTGTTGTTTTTATATCTTTTTCTTAATTGCACAATTCAATTTTCCTCTAAAGACTATTTTAGTTTCAACTCCTAAGTTTTTGTATGTTGTTTAATTGCTGTCATCACCTTCAATAAATATGTCTTCTCTTTCCGTGATTTATTCTTTGACCCAACAATTTTAAACTAAGCTATTTAGTCACCAATGAATTTCAATTATTTATTTCAAAACTTATTTTGTTGAATATATTATTTTTGCACTGAGATCAGTAAATCATGCATTAAATATTTCTTCTTTTCTTCATTTTTGGGAGAGTCTTTATGTCCAAGAAATGTTAAGTTGCCAGGCACAGCTGCAAAGATTATAAATTACTTTATTTTTCCATTGATATAGTAATAACTAAACTCTCATCAATCTGCTTCCTCTGTTAGTTACATTTACTATGAAATACTCATCATTTTCTTCTTTCTTTTATTTTTCTTATCTTTATTAATTTGTTTACTTTTAGTTTACAAGATTCAGTTCCACAATTCCTTGAATTTCAATTTTTCTCTCCCTCCCCCTCTCCCTCCCCTCATGGTGGCATAAAATCAAGTATAGTAACTGCAAATACTTTCACACTGGACATTAGTCAGGTTATAAAGAGGGATTGTATCAGATGGGATGAACAATGGGAAAGAGGAAATAAAACCAAAAAGGAAAAAGAGCAAGTAGTGCGCTTCAAACTGGATTCAAATTCCGTTCTTTCTCTGGATGTATACATCTCCCTCCACTGTGAAACTTTTGGGGTTGACTTATAACCCTGAATTGCTGAAAAGAGTCCAGTCAATCAAAGTTGGTTGCCACACATACTTTGTGTCTGTACTTGTGTACAAATTTCTCCTGGCTCTACTCTTCTCCCTCAGCATCAGTTCATATAAGCCTCTCCAGGTACATATGAAGTCCATCTGTTCCTTGTTTCTTATAGCACAATAGTATTCCATTATATGCATATACCACAACTTGTTCAGCCATTCCCCAATTGATGGGAACCCCCTTAATTCCAATTCTTTGCCATCAAAAAAAGAGCTGCTATAAATATTTTTGTACAAAAGGGCCTTCCTCCCACTTCTATGATCTTTTTGGGACACAGCCTTAGAAGTAGTATAGCTGGTAAAAGAGTATGAATTTATTTATAACCCTTTGGGCATAATTCCAGATTGCCCTCTGGAATGGCTGGATCAGTTCACAACTCTACCAGCAATACATTAATGTTCCAATTTGTCCACATCCTCTCCAGCATTTATCATTTTCCTATTTTGTCATCTTAGCAAATCTGACTGGAGAGATGTGGTAACTCAGAGTTGTTTTCATTTTCATTTCTCTAATCAATAGTGATTTAGAGCATTTTTATATGCTTATAGATACTTTTAATTTCTTCCTCTGAAAACTGCCTGTTCATATCGTTTGATCATTTATCAATTGGGGAATGACTTGTATTCTTATGGATTTGACTCAAATCTATGCATATTTTAGAAGTGAATTCTTTATAAGAGACATAGGTTGTAAAAATTATTTCCCAATTTTCTACTTCCATCCTAATCCTGGTTACATTGGCTTTGTAGAGAAGCTTTTCAATTTAATGTAATCAAAATTATCCATTTTCCAATTTACAATGCTCTCTAATTCTTTTTTGGTCATAAAGCCTTCCCCTCTCCACAAATCTGACAGGTAAATGAATCCTTGCTTTCCCAGATTGCTTACAGTATCAGCCTTTATACCTAGATCATGCACCCATTTAGACTTGATTTTGGCATATGGTGTGAGATAGTGTTCTATGCCCAAATTCTGCCACAGTATATTACAGTATTCCCAGCGGTTTTTGTCAAACAGTGGGTTCTTATCACAAAAACTGGGGTCTTTGGGTTTAACAAACAGTAGATTACTATAGTCATTGACTGCTGAGTTTCCTGTACCCACTCTATTCCATTGATCCACTACTCTATTCCTCAGCCAGTACCAAGTAGTTTTGAGTACTGATGCTTTATAGTACAGATTAATATCTGGTATAGCTAGTCCACCATCCGTAGTATTTCTTTTCATTACTTCCCTTTATATTCTGGACCTTTTGTTCTTTCAATTGAATTTTGTTACTATTTTTTCTAACTCTCTAAAGTAGTTTTTTGGTAAATTGATTGGTATGGCACTAAATATATAATTATTTTAAGTAAAATTGTGATTTTTACTATATTAGCTCGACCCAGGCAGGAGCAATTGATGTCTTTCCAATTAGTGAGATCTGACCTTATTTGTATGAAGTGTTTTGTAGTTGTATTTATATAGGTACTGGGTTTGTTTTGATATGTAGATGCCCAAATATTTTATAATGTCTACAGTAACTTTAAATGGGATTTCTCTTTCTATCTCTTGCTGTTGAATTTCATTAGAAATTTACAGGACTCCCAAGAATTTCTACGGGTTTATTTTATGGCCTGCAACTTTGCCAAATTGACTTATTGTCTCAAGTAGTTTTTTTTTTTACGTTATTCTCTAGTATTCTCTAAGTATATTATTATATCATCTGCAAAAAGTGATAGCTTGGTTTCTTCTTTGCCTAATTTGATTCCTTTGATTCCTTTTTCTTCTCTAATTGCTACTGCTAACATTTCTAGCACCAGATTGAATAAGAGGGGTGATAGTGGACATCCTTGTTTCACCCCTGATCTTATTGGAAATGCTTTTAGCTTATGCTCGTTATATAAAATACTTGCCAATGGCTTCAAATAGATCCTACCTATTATTTTAAGGAAGGCCCCATTTATTCCTATACTTGCTAGTGTTTTTAAACAAATACTTTATTAACTTCTGTTTTACATCATTCATTTCCGCCAGATTTTGAGTTACAATCATTTTCCCCCCATTATTCCCCTACCCAACCTCCCAGAATAGCAGTCCCACAAGATATCGCTTCCTCCAATCTGCTCTCTCCCATACCTTCTCCCATACCCCCATCGACTTTTCCATTAGAGGAAGATGAATCTTTGTGTCCCAATGCCTGCATATCTTATCTCCCAATTATAGGCAAAAGAGTATTAATAATAGTATTTATATATATATTTGAAACATTTAATGTTACGATCTTGAATTTCAGATCCATTTCCTTCCTCCCTTGTCACCCATTCCTTCTTGGTATATAAGTAATTCAGTATATGTTGTACATGTCTAGCTATGCAAAACATTATCATAGTAGATATATTGTACAAGGCTGCTTATAATTCCCTCCCACTCATCCCACCCCCCACCTGGTCCATTCCCTACATGATCCTGTCCCTCTTCTATAGTGGGTACTTCCAACCTCCCCTCACCCCAAGGATGCCCTCCCATCCATCATCCCTCCTCTCATCCCCTTCCCCCTATCCTGCTGCAGGTTGAGATATCCCATTTAGTATGTATGTCATTTTCTCCCTGAACCAAATTCAATGTGAATGTGGTTTTGCCTTTTTAGCCTTCCTTATTCTCCCCCTCCTTTGCACCCACTTCCCTACATGAGATAGTTTACCCTACCATGTCTCTCCCCATCTCCTCTTGCCACTTTCCTCTCTCACCTCATAATTTCATCCCTTGAGTACTCTCCCTTCCCAACAAAATCAACCTATGCCCTCTATCCATATATAACTGTAACCATATACACACACATTCACATATGTATTCATATGACCACACCCCCTTCTTCCATTATTTTCATAGTGAGAAAGATATCATCAGTCACAGATATTGCTTTTCCATATAGGAATGTAAATAGTTCAACTTTGATAAGTTCCTTTTGATTTCTTTTCCCTGATTACCTTCTCAGACATCTCTTACTTCTTGTGTCTGGATGTCAAATTTTCTATTCAACTCTGGTTTTTCCTCAAGAATGCTTGAAAGTCCTCTATTCCACTGAATGACCATATTTTCCCCTGAAACAAAATACTCAGTTTTGCTGGGTAGGTGACCCTTGGGTTCATTCCCAGCTCTTTTGCCCTCTGGAATATCATATTCCATGCCCTTCGATCCCTCAGTGTAGAAGCTGCCAGGTCCTGGGCTATTCTGATTGTGTTTCCACAATATTGAAATTGTTTCTTCCTGGCTGCTTGTAGTATTTTCTCCTTGATCTGGGGATTCTGGAACCTGGCTATAATATTCCTGGGAGTTTTCTTTTTGGGATCTTTTTCAGGAGGTGATCTGTGGATTCTTTCAACCTCTATTTTGCCCTCTGGATCTAAAACATCAGGGCAGTTTTCCTTGAGAATTTCTTGAAGGGTGATTTCTAGGTTCTTTCTTGATCATGGCTTTCAGGTAGTCCAATAATTTTTAAATTGTCTCTCCTGGATCTATTCTCCAGGTCAGTGGTTTTTCCCATGAGATATTTCACATTGCCTTCTAATCTTTCGTTTGTTTGGATCTGCTTAACAGCATCTTGATTTCTCATAAAGTCACTAGCTTCCATTTGCTCCAGTCTAACTCTGAAGGAATGAATCTCCTCAGTGAACTTTTGAGATTCTTTTTCCATCTGGCAAATTCGACTTTTTAAGGCATTCTTCTCCTCAATGCCCTTTTGGGCCTCCTTTGCCATTTGAGCTAGACTATTTTTTAAGGTGTTGTTTTCCTCAGTCAGGCTGTTGACCCTCATTTCATACTTTTCCTGCATCCTTCTCATTTCTCTTTCTAATTTTTCCTCCACTTCTCTTATTTGATTTTTAAAGTCCTTCTTAAGGTCCTCTATGGCCTGCAACCCACTCATGTTTTCCCCTGGGGCTTTTGGAGCAGGACTTCTGACCTCACAGTCCTTTTCCCGCTCTATGCCCCCAAAATAGGAGTCTAGGGTTGCATTTTTCTGTTTCCTTTGCCTTGGCATGTTGCCACTTAATTGCTTGACTTTTGGGCTTGTTGCCACACTATGGCTTTAAGGCCAGATAGAGGAATTTTCGTCCCGAACGTGTGGGGGGCAACTTCCGTTTCTGGCAAGCTGTAAACCCACCCACAACTTCCACCCTAGATCACAATCCAGATCCAGGGAGGTTAAAGCAAGAGCGATTACCCCCCAAGACTGATCGCTGGATCTCCCCACGATTTGTAGGCTGGGAGCCGGAAATGCCTCTGAAAACTACAAAATGGCGTGTCTCCTCAGCAGCTTCTAGCCCCCAGGGGAGGGAGCTGACGCATTCCCCAAATACAGGTCCCAAAGTCCATAGGACACTAACCTCTTACTTTGTCCTAGGCAAGTCTATGTTGATAATTCTGGCGTCTCCACAGTTCCTGGTGTTCTGGGGTTCCTCCAGCCGGCTGCTGGCCCTGCCGCCCTGGGGCTAAAACCTCGGCTCACGTGGACCTGGGCTCGGCTCGGCTCCTGCGCTCTGCGAGCTGCCGGCTCCCAGACCACTGCGCTGGTCCTTCCTGCAGGGTGCTGGGCTGTCCTCAGCGGGAGGTTAGCTTCTCTGTGTCGTTCTGTGGGTGCTGGGGCTCCAGAAGATTTTCAGAGTCCTTTTTTACATAGTTTGTGGAGAATCTGGGGGCAGAGAGGCTTGGACGAGCTGTTTCTACTCCGCCATCTTGGCTCCGCCCCCACTTGCTAGTGTTTTTAATAGGAGTGGATGTTGTATTTTGTCAAAAGCCTTTTCTGCATCTAATGAGATAATCATGAGGTTTTTGCTAATTTTATTGTTGAAATGATCAATTATACTGATGGTTTTCATAATCTTAAACCATCTTTACATTCCTGGAATAATTCCTACCTGATCAATGGGAATTATTCATGTGATAAGTTGCTGTAGTCTTTTTGCTAATATTTTATTTAAAATTTTTGCATCTATATTCATGAGGGAAATTGGTCTATAATTTTCTTTCTCTGTTTTCTCTCTTCCTGATTTAGGTATCACTACCATATTTGTATCATAAAAAGAATTTGGTAGGACTCGTTCTTGACTAATTTTTCCAAATAGTTTGTAGAGTATTCAAATCAATTGTTCTTTGTATGTTTGATAGAATTCACAATCCATGTCAGCTAACTAGAAGATTCAGAGTTAAGAAATGGCAGAAATTCCTTTTTTAAACTGAGTCATGAAGCTCGATAATACCTCCTTCCCAGACCTTCACTACTCATCTCTGCTAGGGTCCCCTGGAGCTGTGTCTCCTCTACTACTTTAGATGCTGACCACTCCCAGGGAAATATATAGTCCCTCTCCTAGGGAGAGAAATGGAAACCTATAAACCTTGGCCATTGTTCAAGGAAGATAGTTTTCTAATGTTTTCATTATGTCCAAATGAAAGACATTATAAGCCCCTTATCATTCTCTAGATCTATATGAGCTTGAGTTGAGGTTATGCAACATAAATCTGAAGTGCTCCCAGTTAGAATGTTTGTGTCATTCTCCCCACCCCCACCCTGGGTTCAGCTGCAGAACCTGCTTGCATAGGGTTGAAGATGATGAATGGTGGGAGTGATCAAAGGCTGAAGCTTGACTGGGAATAACCAGTGATATAATAAGGTACCAGAAATTTAAGAGAAGAAAAGACAGTTTAGAGTTGAATTAGTTCCCCAAAAAGTCAAGATGAGGAGAAAAGGAGAGAGTGGCTTAGTGCAGGAGAGAGAAGTGAGGGATCAAGGGATTAGAGGTCATGATGAGGCTCAAGAGTAGGGTTATATAAGGGGAGAGAGAGAGAGAGAGAGAGAGAGAGAGAGAGAGAGAGAGAGAGAGAGAGAGAGGGTGAAAAATAGATTATGCTCAGATAAGGGGATTTAAGAATTATTGAACATAAGGGTGGTATATTTGCGGGTGATGGCAAAATAAGGATATGAACCTCAACTGGGCCCTCACTGCTACTAGACAATCCTACTATATTTTCCTTATAAATTCACTGTCTTAGTCTTCCACAGCAGCTCTTCCAAACCTTTTACACCCTCCTCAAATTTCCTATGGTTTTCCTTACCCCACTCTCTCATGTGCATATGGATCTCTCTTTGCATTTGACTGAGGTGGGATAGCTCATGGGAGATGAATAGATTATGGAACAGAGCGATTAGAGCACTTGAGAGAAACTCAAAACGTATATTGAAGTCCCCTACTATGAGGGTAGGAGTTGGGGAGGAGAAAAACATTTATAAGCCTTATCAAACTTATTGAAGACGGAAGGGGAATAACCTGGGGGTGGAGGGTATTGCAGATAATACCTACCAGGATTTTGCTTGGATGGTATATATGAATAGCATGAACCTCAAAAGAAGAGAGCTTACTGAGTGGATGAAGGGGGAGACCCTGAGTGTGGCAGTGGAGATCAAGGAATATTTCAACTTCTCAACCAGTGAGCCAAAGAGAATGACTGAAGGTATAGCCAGTACTGGAAAGGGTGGCCAGGGAGGCTGTGTCATCAGGGAAAATCAGGTTTCTATAAGAGCTGGTAGATAAAAGTAGTGGGAGAGGAATATATTTAAGATGAAGGGAAGTTTGTTGCCTGTGGAACAGACATTCCAGAGGGCACAGGGGAAAGGCTCAGTATAGTTAGGATAAACTTTGGGAAGGGAGGGTTGAGGGAAATGGGGACAAGGAATTGTGTGGTAGGGAGTGTGGAGTGGGGTTTGTATGATGATCTTTAGGCACTCAGAGACTGGGATGTGATTATCACAGCTCTGGAAATTTTTTTTTTTCTGTATGTAGTTTGGAACTAGGAAAAGGCAGAAGTTAGGTTGAAGGTTGAACTTTGTTACCAACCTAGTCAGGTGTCCTGCTGCATTTCCTCTGTTCCTCTATTTTGGACTTTGGATATTCATAGCACCAGAAAGACAGATAGTAGAGTCAGAGTGCAGGGTTTCATTCTCTTGCAAATTTGTGGGTCTTATCAGCTAACACAGCCTTTTTGCTGTGAGTGATATGGGTGGTAAGGAGAGGATGGTGAGTGTTACTTCGAGTTCTTGAGTATCATGGAAACCACTGAGATTGCTTTGTCTTTGGGACAAAATTTCTGTTTTGCAGAGGTTTGAGAGGTTGTCTAGTCCTCCGTAGTTTTGATCATGTTAGCCAGAAATCCATAGTTCTTCTAAAATTAATTCCCACTCTGAAATATGAGATATAGTTATCTTAATTGTATCACCTGTTGTACTTATACTAAACATCCTGCCCTCCCCCACCTCCCACTTTTATGTTACTATAACATTTATTAAATATCTACTTACTATCTATAAAGCACAACATTAGTGATTTGTAGGCATAATAAAAGTATTCTTTATCCTAAAGGAGAAGACATAAAGCAAGAGAGGAAAAATCACTTGATTAACTATCCTTTCTAAATTTCCCAAAATATGAATCTCTAGTTGCTTGTGGTTTAAATTATAGCTTAGTACCATCTGGCTGAGCCTCTCTAAATATCTTGTCGTAGAATACTACTCTCTGTTGCTCTGTGGTGAAATTCAACAGTTCCTGTCTCTTCTGCTTGGTCACTCACCTGACATCTCAGTCAGTGACCTTCATGGCACTTCAACATGGCTGCCTTTTGTCACTATATATGCATGGAAAGGGGAGATGAGAGTGAGAAGAGAGTGACTGAAGTGATTTACGTCAGTAGTTGTTTATATTTCTCACAATCTGATAAGATTTTAATTTATTTAATAATATTATTTATAGGTTGTGGTTCCTGCCCTCAATATCCATTTCCTTTACTATTTCTAGCTCTATTTCCTCGACACAATGCAGTTATTCATCTTAAAAATCTTATTATTTGGAGTGTTTACATTGACTGCCTTTATGGAGATGAAGCACTTGAATCTCTGGTTATTTATTGCAAAGATTTTATGCTTCTTATGCCTGGACTTTAAAATTATTGACAATATATTCATTACTTTTGGTTTCAGATAACATTGTAAGTTTAATGAAATACTGGTTCGAATGTAAGCAGCTTTCTTAATATGAAATCATTTTGAAAAGAAACAACTGTTGAAAATAATACCATGATAGACCTTACTATAATGGCATTTTCATGCCATCAAGGAGCATGATATGAATGTATGTATGCTGTACATTCTGAAAAATGTAGCACATGTTTTTTCATTGTTAAATAACATTTGCCTTAGATATCTCAAAGTGTAAATGAACCTTTGAAACTTTGATAGATCTTTGTCCCCTTATTTTGAGATTTCTCAATTACTATTTTTAAAATGTTTAGTTAACTCTCTAATGCATGTAATATTGCAGCTTCTTGTGATGTTCTGTTTTGTCCCTCTATTGCTTTCCATGAGGGTGGAATCTGTGTCTTCTTTATTTTTTAGCACAGTGCTGTGCATACAATAGGTAGTTAATTCATCTTTGTCATGTTGTATGGTGAAAGGGAAAGATTCTTAAGGAGTCATGAAATATTGTGTAAATTGAACTCTCTATTCAGTGAACTGTAGGTCTCTGCTTCACTGTCAGATAGGAGATTTTCTCTCAGTGATACTATTGTAGCTTCTCCAGTCAGTCTTTGTATAGACCATTACTTACCTAGATTTCATGTTGTGCTCTAGTTTGATGAGTTTTTATTACAAATTTAGATTTTAGATGGATATCCCATAGGTATCCACCCCTATGTCTACATGCCTAAAAATAAACCAACAGAATTCATTGTCTTTCTCTTAACCCAACCTTTCTCCACACTTAACTATCTCTAATGAAGGCACTGTACTTCCAGTTACTTAGGTTTACAACTTCAGTCACTGCCTCTTCCTTTTATTCCATATCCAACCATTTGCCATTTGTTGTTGAGTCTACCTCACTACCATTCTCAAGCATCCTAGTCTTTTGTCTCTGTGCACAGAATCATGGAATTTGAAAGTTGGAAGGAACTTTAGAAGCCATCTACTTTGACTTATATAGAAAAAGAATATACACTATAATGTATTCAATAAGTGGTCATCCAGACTTAGCTTGAAGACCTCCAAGGGTAGAGGATCCCACAACTTGTACCTAATCTTTGAATCTTCTACGTATTCATTGCCCCTCATTCTGCCTCATGGGGGAGAATAAGTCTAATGCCTTCTATATAAGATGACTCTTCTGATACTTGAAGATACCTATCTTGTTGCTTCTCCCCTCCCCATTTTGTCTTCCTCAGGCTGAACACATCTAATTCTTTCAACTGTTCTCTATATGCTATGAATTCAATTCACTTCCCCAAAGTAGTTGCCCTAGGAAGATGATAGACCTCTGTATTTTTTGTTCAACAAATAACTTCCTCATTACCCCCTAAACAGGGAATCACTAACTTATACCACTCTCAACTTCCTCCTCAGTTTGTTATGCATTATCCCTCTCATGACAGCTTCTGTGGCTCAATTATAGCATTCTTTAGGGGACAAGCATCAGCTTTATCTCAGACCATATACTTTTGTCTTCTTTAGGAAGAGCCTCAAATCTGTTTTTAGTTCTAATTTTGTACCTGTATTTTTGTCCCTTCCTCCTCATTGTCACATTCTTTCAATTCTTAATCTTCCTGACAAGGACTGTCTCTCCGCCACCTCATATTCCACCCTGAACCCTTACACGCACTGAAGCTGTGCTTTAGGAAGAGTTTATTCTCCTTTCAAACATGGAGTGTGGAGAGATATTCATCAAATCTATTTCATTTCTCTGCCAGAAGGAAAAATCAACCGATACTTGGAGCATAGATTAAAGTCATTTGGCTGTGGTAGAAATAAAAATATTGCAAATTTGATGCAAATCCCTGAAGAATTTCTACTACTTTACATAATGGTTGAGATTTTAAACTTTGCTTCTTTAAACTTTGAACTAGGTATGAGTAGGTGTTTCCAAACTCAACTGTAAGTACCTGGTTAAAACATTTATAGCCAATCATGACTTCTTAAAAACTTGGCAATCCTAGGAAAAATTCTTTCCTTTGTTTCAACAAATCTCCAGCCAGAGTCATGTTCCCTCAGCCTTGCACCAACCTCCTGTTTCACTGATTTTTGCCCCACTCACAATCCATTCTTATCAATTTGTTAATGATTTCATTTTCCCACATATCTTTTATTACTTACCTTATAAAGTATTTTCTTTCTTTTTTTCACTTATTTTCTAGTACCACTCCTTAACCACTCTTGATCTTTTACATCCTCCTTATTTGTTCTTGGTTCTCCTTTTTCTTTGTCTTTTTTTTTAAACAAATGCTTTATTAACTTCTGTTTTACATCATTCATTTCCGCCAGATTTTGAGTTACAATCATTTCCCCCCATTATTCCCGTACCCAACCTCCCAGAATAGCAGTTCCACAAGGTATCGCTTCCTCCAATCTGCACCCTCCCATACCTTCTCCCATACCCCCATCGACTTTTCCATTAGAGGAAGGTGAATCTTTGTGTCCCAATGCCTGCATATGAAACATTTAATGTTAAGACCTCGAATTTCAGATCCATTTCCTTCCTCCCTTGTCACCCATTCCCTCTGGGGAGATAAGTAATTCAGTATATATTGTACATGTCTAGCTTTGCAAAATATTATCATAGTAGATATATTGTACAAGGCTGCTTATAATTCTCTCCCACTCATCCCACCCCCCACCTGGTCCATTCCCTACATGATCCTGTCCCTCTTCTATAGTGGGTACTTCTAACCTCCCCTCCCCCCAAGGATGCCCTCCCATCCATCATCCCTCCTCTCATCCCCCTTCCCCCAGTCCTGCTGCAGGTTGAGATATCCCATTTAGTAAGTATGTCATTCTCTCCTTGAACCAAATTCAATGTGAATGTGTTTTTGCCTTTTTAGCCTTCCTATTCTCCCCCTCCCTTGCAACCACTTCCCCTTGCTTCTTCTACATGGGATAGTTTACCCTACCCTGTCTCTCCCCATATCCTCTTGCCACTTTCCTCTCTCACCTCAAAATTTCATCCCTTGAGTATTCTCCCTTCCCAACAAATTCAACCTATGCCCTCTATCCATATACAACTGTAACCATATACACACACATTCACATATGTATTCATATGACCACACATCCTTCTTCCATTATTTTCATAGTGAGAAAGATATCATCAGTCACAGTTATTGCTTTTCCATATAGGAATGGAAATAGTTCAACTTTGATAAGTTCCTTTTGATTTCTTTTCCCTGATTACCTTCTCAGGCATCTCTTGCTTCTTGTGTCTGGAGGTCAAATTTTCTATTCAGTTCTGGTTTTTTTCCTCAAGAATGCTTGAAAGTCCTCTGTTCCAATGAATGACCATATTTTCCCCTGAAACAAAATACTCAGTTTTGCTGGGTAGGTGAACCTTGGGTTCATTCCCAGTTCTTTTGCACTCTGGAATATTATATTCCATGCCCTTCGATCCCTCAGTGTAGAAGCTGCCAGATCCTGGGCTATTCTGATTGTGTTTCCACAATATTGAAATTGTTTCTTCCTGGCTGCTTGTAGTATTTTCTCCTTGATCTGGGGATTCTGGAACCTGGCTATAATATTCATGGGAGTTTTCTTTTGGGGATCTTTTTCAGGAGGTGATCTGTGGATTCTTTCACCCTCTATTTTGCCCTCTGGATCTAAAACATCAGGGCACTTTTCCTTGAGAATTTCTTGAAGGGTGATTTCTAGGTTCTTTCCTTGATCATGGCTTTCAGGTAGTCCAATAATTTTTAAATTGTCTCTCCTGGATCTAGTTTCCAGGTCAGTGGTTTTTCCCATGAGATATTTCACATTGCCTTCTATTCTTTCATTTGTTTGGATCTGCTTAACAGCATCTTGATTTCTCAAAAAGTCATTAGCTTCCATTTGCTCCAGTCTAACTCTGAAGGAATGAATCTCCTCAGTGAACTTTTGAGATTCTTTTTCCATCTGGCAAATTCGACTTTTTAAGGCATTCTTCTCCTCATTGCCCTTTTGGGCCTCCTTTGCCATTTGAGTTAGTCTATTTTTTAAGGTGTTGTTTTCCTCAGTCAGGCTGTTGACCCTCATTTCATACTTTTCCTGCATCCTTCTCATTTCTCTTTCCAATTTTTCCTCCACTTCTCTTATTTGATTTTTAACATCCTTCTTAAGGTCCTCTATGGCCTGCAACCCGCTCATGTTTTCCCCTGGGGCTTTTGGAGCAGGACTTCTGACCTCACAGTCCTTTTCCCGCTCTATGCCCCCAAAATAGGAGTCTAGGGTTGCATTTTTCTGTTTCCTTTGCCTTGGCATGTTGCCACTTAATTACTTGACTTTTGGGCTTGTTGCCACACTATGTCTTTAAGGCCAGATAGAGGAATTTTCGTCCCGAACGTGTGGGGGGCAACTTCTGTTTCTGGTGAGCTGTAAACCCACCCACGACTTCCACCCCAGATCACAATCCAGATCCAGGGAGGTTAAAGCAAGAGTGATTACCCCCCAAGACTGATCGCTGGATCTCCCTACGATTTGCAGGCTGGGAGCTGGAGCTGCCTCTGAAAACTACAAAATGGCGTTTCTCCTCAGAGGCTTCTAGCCCCCAGGGGAGGGAGCCGAGGCATTCCCCAAATACTGGTCCTAAAATCCATAGGACACTAACCTCTTACTTTATCCTAGGCATGTCTATGTTGATAATTCTGGAGTCACCACAGCTGCTGGTGTTCTGGGGTTCCTCCAGCTGGCTGCTGGCCCTGCCGCCCTGGGGCTAAAACCTCAGCTCACTCAGACCTGGGCTTGGCTTGGCTCCACCCCTCTCCGAGCTGCGCACTGCCAGGTCCCAGACCACTGTGCTGCTCCTTCCTGCAGGGCTGCTGGGCTGTCCTCAGAGGGAGGTTAGCTTCTCTGTGTCGTTCTGTGGGTGCTGGTGCTCCAGAAGTTGTTCAGAGTCCCCTTTTACATAGTTTGGGGGAATCTTGGGGCATAGTGGCTTGGACAAGCTGTTTCTGCTCCACCATCTTGCCTCTGCCCCTGTCTTGGTTCTCCTTTTTCAAATCAGAAATGCAAAGTTCACCACTATCTGAGCCCAGAGATTGCTCTCCACAAATTTTTCTCAATTTCTCCTTTACAAGTTCTATCTCTGATGATCCAAATCCTTCCAAGTCACCTGCATGAATTCTTTCTCCTTCCTTGTGTTTCAAATGTTTCTCTCCTCTACTCCTACAACTTTCCCCTACAGAAATTGGAAAGACCTTGTCACCTCTCATTCACACTATTGCAATATCCACCTAGTTGAAATCTGGTGCTTCTAGGCCTTCCCCTGTCTAATCCAGTTTCCATGCACCTGACACGGTTATCTTCCTGCAGGTCAGGTAGTTCTTTAGAGGCTTTCCAGTGTTGCTAAAATAAAATGCAAACTCCTCTGCTCTTTGAAGCTTCCTACAATTTGTCTCCTATCTACTTTTCTAGTGTCATTTCACATTATTCCCTTTCCAATGCTCCATGCTCTAGCCTAAATGATTGCTTCTGAATTCTGTACCTTTGCACAGAATTTACTCTAAACTTGGACTTCATTTCTTCCCCACCTATACCTCTTCCAGTCATTTACTTTTTCAAACTTCAGTTTGAATGCTTCCTTTTGTATGAGCCCTTTCTTAAGATTTCTAGCTTTTGGTATTTTTCTCCCTCATTACATTATCTTGCACATATTTATATATATAATAGGTCCTCAGTAATTTTAAAAATTCAATTTCTCTACTTTGTCTTTCTGATGGAATGAATTAATTAAACCACTCAGGGATTTGAGAGATAACCTAGCTTTGTGGATGAAGAACTGATCTTAGAGTTATGAAGTGTTGAGTTCCAGTCCTTTCTCTAATAGCATATGATCTATGAAAGTAATTTTACTCTTTTACAACTCTAAGTTACAGATGAATTGAAGATCTACATCAGTGGAAGGATTTCTATATAGAGTTCCCTTCTCAATTAAATCACAGTTGGGGGGTGTGGGGGAAGCTGCTATCAATCTAGTAACAGGTAGAAATTTGCATTTTGAGAAGTTTTTAAGATTTGTATGCCTTCATATTTTTATAATTCTCTTAAAACTGTTCAAATAGAGGAAATAGAAAAAGGCACAAGAAATTTTGGACATCAGTGAAAGGAAGCAGGAATGTTTAGAGTGGAAGGTATCCACTTATATAAAATGAATCCCTCATAGGAGGACATTAAGCACCATAAAATAAAATAACTTATCAAAACACTTGGGAATCAGAGGCACAGAATTTGACTCACTAGTTACAAGTGTATAACAGTCTCAACCCCAACCCCCACTAGGTTATCAGGTTAAGTCCCAAGATGGCAGCTAAATACTTCTCCCTTCAGAATTCTAGGGGTGACTCTGAAATTGAAAATAGTTTATAGAACTATTTTTCATAAGCTCCTATGGGATGTGCTCCCCTCATCAATTAATCAGTTATGGTTAATTAACTTTTAGAAAGAAGTATCTGCTAGTGTGATATAGTAAGGATAGTTGGCATAAAAATTCTCTTCCCCCCAAAAAAGTTTGGGATATAACTCTCCCACAAATGCTATAGTAACAATAAGTTTTTTATTTTGACATGACTCAGTGTAAACTAAGGGGAAAAAAAGAAGAGGCAAAATTGTCTAACTGTAATCTGAATATGCATAACATCAAGTTTCATTTATCTCTATATAAGCAAATACAGATTCCTTTATTGAAGGGAAAAAATTGTTATTTGGTCATTACACCTCACCAGTAATGATTGAGGTTTATCAAGGATCATATTGCATGGCCCAGAAGTCTGGGAACTGAGCAAATGCTCGGGGAATTATGTAGAACTGACACTTAGCTTATAAGACACAGGCTACAGAGATGATGGAAAGATTTAATGGAATACTTAAGACCCAAGACTCATTTTTGAAATTGCTATTTGTATTTTACAAGTCATAATTGTAGTACTAATTACAATCCTTCCTAGATAGTTTCAGGAGTAGTCAGCAGCCAGTGGGTAGAATGTAGTCAGAATATTGCTTTGACATTTTGACTCCATTTTGTTTTAAGCCTTAATTTTGTGACTGTAGTTGTGTGTAACTTGCTTTTCTATGAGATAAGGATGATATAGTTTGGCAATGATGTCTGTCTCTGTGTGTGTATGTGTTATCTATATTTGGTAAAGAAGTAATAAGATTTGGTAAACAGTTGCTAATAACTTATGTTACCCAAATCTGGTGAACAACTGACAAACAATTGCTAATGGTTTTAACATTGGCTGATAGTTTCCTTTTATCATAAACCAAGATAATAAATCACCAATTACACCTTGGTTAATGCTCGTAGCTAGAACCATAAGGAAGCCACCAGAGACCACTAATGTTTAATCTAAACTTATAATGTAATTGAGGTTCACTCTTGTATTCTCCACAACGAAACTTAAATATCCCCCCTGTTCACTTGAAGATAATGCTGATTAATGGAGATTTGCTGGCTTGCCACCTTGGAAGGAGGTATATACCATTAGCAAGGTAGAGAGGAAACCTTGTTGTTGAGTATTAGTATGAGGCACACTTATTGGGAAGCACTTGGAGACCGAGTTGGTAGTTTGTTTCTTGTGGGATTAAAGTTTGGATTGTCTAACAAATTATATAAACTAAAACTTGCATGCATTTGGGTAATAAAGTTTGATTGCTAGCATTGAGAATTGTAAACCTAATTAGTGTTCCCATTCCACTAGTTAGTATAAATAATGGTTGTTTTTGCATGTACACTATACATTACAAGTACATACAGAGACTCAAGGGCTAAGTATGCTCATGCTTAGAGTGCACATGTGGCAAAAGAGTAACTCAAGAAGTTCTTTTTTTCCTTCGAAGAGACTGCATGAAATTCCTCTTTGGCATATATCTATCTCTTCTATTTTTTCAGGGCCAGTACTTTGTCAGGGTCCTAGGGTTATCTTTCCAGTTACATTTAGTTTGTTCTTGGCTCAATACAGATGCCATTATCAACCACTTCTTAAGGAAACTCCTAGTGATACCAATGGGAATTTCAAATTTTCCAATCTTTAGAAGTTTACAAAGTTATCTTTTGGTCAAAGGGAGAAAACAGAGAATCATTCCTCTCTTCCCACATACCCCAAGTGATTCCTTCTCAGGGGCCTGGTTAGAATTGTTCTATCACTATTCTGATTACTCATTGGAATACCAGATTCTGAACTGCCTTGCTGATCTAAGTCCCATATGACATAATTGCTTCTCTTCAGCCAGCCTCAAGATCTTCTGCGTGGCATCATCTACTTTCATTCAATTTGTGCCTAATTACACTTTTGATTTATTGATTCATTTTCCAGAGAGGTCCAGCAATTTTTCATATGTAGTTTGTACCCTTGATTGATACTGATAAAGTGATTTGGGCAGAGGATCTTGTTGGTTGTATCAAATGATTCGGGATGTCCTATATCATTCAATAAAATTCTCCTATTCATCGTATTTCATCAAAAGTCATTAAATTTCCCTCTGTCTCCCCTCTTTGCAACAATGGGAAGCTATAAAATATGTTTATATAGGGATCTTAGGAAGATAAAGGTGTATTGAAGATAGGATGGTGAGAAAAGTGCTAGATCAGGCAAATGTTGATGAGGATGTGTGAGTGGCAAAAGGAGAATCAATACAAGAGATATTATAGAGGCAACAGTATTGGCTATGAAGTGTGAGAGAGAAGGAAGTGTCAAAGATGACTCTAAGATTGTGAATCTGGGTGGCTGGAAGGATGCAAGAGCCTCCTAAAAGAAATCTGTAGAAGGATAAATTTGAAGGAAATATAATGAACTCAGTTTGAGTCATATTGAGTTTCAGATGCCTATGCAAGATCCAGGTGAAGAAGGCTAGCAATCAGTTGGTATGTAGAAATAGAGTCCAGCAGAGCAATTAGGGAGACTTAACATAGGGATAATTATGATGGAAGCTGATGAGATCACCAGGGGAAAGGGTAAATAGAGGGGAAAAAATGAAGACCCAAGACTGAATCTTTGAGGATATCAGCACTTAATGGTGGTAGTAGTGGGGAGTAGAATTATAATCTCAAAAAATATTGAGAAGGCATACCAACTATATTTAACAAATCTTTTTTAAAATGCTGTGTACAAAGGAATATGCTAGATGCTGGGGTTGAGGCAGGCAATGTGAGATTTTTGTAGTTCTAGTGCTGCCATTCTTAAATATATAGGGAGAAAGAAAGTAAAAATATCATCATTAATCAGGAAAATGGTTTTATTTAGCCAAGAATAAAATATGAATTAGCCACAAAATAGCATTACTCTCCTGAGCAGGCTTTAAAGTGATTCACACTGTAAAATAGGCTGCAGTATGTCTTCTGGCTACTAGAGGGTGCTCAAGCCTTCAAAGGCCTAAGCTGCTCCCTACAACACAGAGTGAGTGGTCACACTTCAGTAAAGACAGCTAGGAAGCAGCTTTTGTGTTATAATTCCTTTCTGGTCAGTCCACATATTAGTCTTGCAGATAAAATGAAATATTGCTAAAATAGCAAAATCCAAATGCCACTATCTGGACACCACTTTGTTCATTTACTCCCTCTCAGCTCACTTTCAATGACAGCCATAAATATAGATACTTCATATGTTCTTATTATACAGAATAAAATAAAAAGAAAACTAAACCAAACATTCAGGTGCAGTGAAAATTACCATCAACTAAGTCCCTTTAGTAATCGTACCCCTCATTTCATCTGACATCTTTCTGTGTAGATAAGAGAATTCAAACATAAATACCCTTGGCTCATGGAAAAGACATGGAGGGGAGAGGTATGCACTCCCCATGTCAGGATCACGGACTGAAAAAATAAATATTCTTATCTCATAATTACCAGATGCATGGAACTTAGAGTTGCTGAGAGTTTGCAGTTGCTTTAGATGTCCTTTATCCTTTCAGCTCCTGGTCACTATTCTGTCCCACAGAGTTAAATCATAGATATCTGTCTCTCAGCCTCCACTGTGTCCATCATGTTCTGTAATTGACAATTGTATGGGCAAACAAAAGAAGGAAAAGTGAGAAAAAGAGTAAAGTGCATTTTTTCTCTTATTCTGTTGTGTTGACTTCTGCTTCTGTCATGAGAGGATAATTTTGCTAACAGATGAGAGGGGAGTTGTCATTTTCCCATTAGAGGATCATAAGAAATTGCTCCTCTGACGTTTCTCTCTGAATAATTGCCTAGGCCCTTAGGATTTTCATAAAGATAAAAAGGTAAGCAGAGACACAAATAAGTAAGCACACAAAATAAGTAACCTACTCTCCAACAGATGACATTCCACTAGGGAATACAATAAGTATATAGCTAATTAAATACTAGAAATCTGAGACAGGGAAAAAAGCATTAATGCCTAGAAATTGAAAAACCTGAGAATTAAGCTCTGAAGGAAGATAATGATTGTGAAAAGCAGACATAATAATAGCTAATAGTTGTATATTTCTTTAAAGTTTGAACATACTACTTAATTTGTGAGGTAGATATTACTGTTGAAAAGACTAAGATTCTCAAACATTAAGGGACTTGCCCATGGTCACATAACTAGTAAATGGCAGAGGTATGATTCAAACTCATGTTTACCTAAAATCTTTTCAGCATTTTTTCGAATATGCCATTGTGGAAGAAAAGGCATTCCTTTTTTTTTGGAGGGCAATTGGGTTTAAGTGACTTGCCCAAAATCATACAGCCAGTAAGTGTGTTAACTGTCTAAGGTCAGATTTGAACGCAGGGCCTCCTGATTCCAGGCCCAGTGCTCTATTCACTGCACCACCTAGCCACCCCTTGAGGAAAGGCATTCCATGCATTGGGAACAATATTTGCAAGCATAGAGGAGATAGAGTTTGAAAAATAGTAAACTAATAGTTCAGTTTGGCAAGAGGAATGTGTATATGAAGGGGTAGGATAAGGTTAGAAAGGTAGGTTGGAGAGAGATACCTTGTTGTACCTTATGTAGAAATGTTTGTCAGTTAAAGTTCAAAGAATCAAAGGTAGAACAAATCAGTATTGTCTTAAGAATAAATGTTGTAGGCGGCTAGGTTGTGCAGTGAATAGAACCCTGACCCTGGAGTCAGGAGGATGTGAGTTCAAATTCAGCCTCAGACACTTAATACTTACTAGTCATGTGACCTTGGGCAAGTCACTTTACCCCAACTGCCCTGCCTTCCAACCTCCAAAAAGACAAAAAAAGACAAAAAAAATAAATGTTGCAAAGTAACTAGATGTTAATATGCACCAATAAGGAAGGAATACAGGAATTCAACCTGTTAAATCTTATACCTGTAAAATCAGAGAAGTAACCCTAGGATAACTTCCCATAATTTAGGAGTATTAAGATTAAAGGTATAGTGTGGAAAAAGTATATGGAGTCTGGGAGAAGATAGGGCACAGAGGCACAAATTCCTCTAGACAGACAAAATAAATAGGTTGGATTTCAATGATTCTTGTATAACTTTTGTGAATCAAAAAGAAAATGAGGAAGGAATCTACCTATTGAGGTCAGCAGTGTACGAAATGTATGTTAATCAATGAGATTTTGGGCCACAAAGTACAAAGTTAGTATTGGCTTTTTTGATGCAGGTACCCTCTCATTGAATTTTATGGGGGTGACTACTTGAATTTTTTCCCCAAATGCTTTATTAACTTCTGGTTTACATCATTCATTTCTGTCAGATTTTGAGTTACAATTTTCCCCCATTTTGCCCCACCCACTGCCACAGAATAGAAGTCCCACAGGGTATCCCCTCATCAAATCTGCTCTGTCTAATATCTTCTCCCATACTCCATTCGACTTTTCTATTAGGGCAAGGTGAATCCCTGTGCCCAAATGCCTGTATATCTTATTTCCCAATTGCATGTAAAACAGTAGTAATAATAGTATTTACATATTTTTGAAATATTTGATTTTAAAAATACAATTTCCAGATTCATTCCCGTCCCCCCTTGTCGCCCACCCTTATTGGGAAGAGAAGCAATTCAGTATATGTTGTACATGTGTAGCTATGCAAAACACCATCATAGTAGATAAATTGTAAAACACTGACTATATTTCCCTCCCTCCTATCCCACCTCCCACTTGGTCTATTCCTTACTTTGATCCTGTCCCTTTCTGAAGGTGTGTGCTTCCAGTTTCCTTACCCCCCTTCCTTCCCATCTTCACTTCCATCATCCCCCCTCTCACCTGCTTCACCCCTATTCTCCTGCAGGGTGAGATATCCTATTTATTATGTATGTTATTCTCTCCTTGAGTCAAATTCAATGAGAACAAGGTTTTCCCTTTTACCTTCCTGTTCTTCCTTTCCCTTGTAACCATTTTCCCTTGCCTCTTCTATAAGAGATAGCCCACCCCGTACTGTTTCTCTCCATCTCCTCTTCTTATACCCCTCTCTCACCTCTTGATTTCACGTTTTAAGTATCATCCCTTCCTTTTATATTAGACCTGTGCCCTCTAACTATGTACACCTGTACACATATATACATATCTTCACATATGTATTCATATGCCCATACACCCTTCTACCATTATTTTCATACTTAGAAAGGTTTCATCAGTTACAGTTACCATTTTTCCATGTAGGAATGTAAATAGTTCAACTTTGATAAGTTACTTATGATTTCTTTTCCCTGTTTACCTTCTCAAGCATCTCTTACTTCTTGTATCTGACTGTCAAATTTTCTATTCAACTCTGGTTTTTTCAACAAGAGTGCTTGAAGGTCCTCTATTCCACTGAATGACCATATTTTACCCTGAAACATGATACTCAGTTTTGCTGGGTAGGTGATTCTTGGTTTTAATCCCATCTCCTTTGACCTCTGGAATATCATATTCCAAGCCCTTTGATCCCTCAGTGTAGAAGCAGCCAGATCCTGTGCTATATTGATTATGTTTCCACAATATTGAAATTGTTTTTCCTGGCAGCTTCTAATAATTTCTCCTTGATCTGGGAATTCTGGAACCTGGCTATAATATTCCTAGGACTTTTCTTTTTGGGATCTTTTTCAGAAGGTTGATTGTTGGATTCTCTCAATTTCTATTTTGCCCTCTGGTTCTAAAACATCAGGGCAATTTTCCTTGAGAATTTCTTGAAGAATGATTTCTAGGTTCTTTCTTTGATCATGGCTTTCAGGTAGTCCAATAATTTTTAAATTATCTTTCCTAGATGTATTTTCCAGGTCAGTGGTTTTTTCCATGAGATATTTCACATTGCCTTCTATTCCTTCATTTGTTTGGATCTGCTTAACAGCACTTGAATTTCTCATAATATCACTAGCTTCCATTTGCTCTGATGTAACTCAGAAGGAATGGTTCTCCTCAGTGAGCTTTTGAGATTCTTTTTCCATCTGGCAAATTCGGCTTTTTTAGTATTCTTCTCCTCATTGCCTTTTTAAGCCTCTTTTGCTATTTGTGTTAGTCTATTTTTAAGGTGTTATTTTCCTCAGTCAGGCAGTTGACTCTCATTTCATACTTTGTTGCATCTTTCTCATTTCTCTTCCCAATTGTTCCTCCACTTCTCTTATTTTGGTTTTAAATACTTCTTAACGTCCTCTATGACCTATAACCAGCTCGTATTTTCATTTGCAGCTCTTGGTGCAGGATTTCTGACCTCCCAATCCGCCTCCTGTTCCATGCTTTGGTCTTCTTTGCCCCCAAAATAGGAGGCTAATGTTGCATTTTTCTGTTTATTTTCTTTACTTTGCATAGGCATGTTATCACTCAATTACTTGACTTTTGGGCTTGTTGCCACAGCCAAGGGAGCTTCAGTCCTAAATATTGGGTGTTTCTCAGCTACCAAATGTATTAGTTGGGTGCCCTCTCTGAAGCCCCCACACACTCTGGCAAGCTGCTCACACAACCCAAGGCCTCCACCCCGGACCATAATCCAGATCCAAGAAGGTTAAAGGAAGAGCGATTACCCCCTGCCAAGACTGAATGCAATCCCCCTACAGTCCACAAGCCAGGAACTGAAGCTGCAAAATGGCAGCTGTGCCACATCTACTCAGACACTTCTCACCCCAAGGGAAAGAGGCCACATGCTCTCCCAACCAGTCCCAAAGTCTATACTACACTGACCTCTCACTTTGTCCATGGCATCTATGTGTATTTAATTCTAGAAATGCCACAGCTGCTGGTGTTCTGGAGTCCCTCCAGCCGGCTGCTGGTCTGGCTTCCCTGGTGCTAAAACCTTAGACTCACTGGGGCCTAGGCTTGGCTCCCAGAGCACTTCACTGGCCACTCCCTGCAGGGCTGCCAGGCTATCCTCAGTGGGAGGTTATCTTCTGTTTATCATTTTTTGGGTACTGGAGCTCCAGAGGTTGTTCAGAGTCCCCTTTCCTATGTTTTGGAAGTGATGTGGGCAGAAGTGCCTGGGAAGTGCTGTTTCTACTCCATCTTGGCTCGGTTCCCCCCACCACAAATGTATTTTTTTTTAAGATTATGTGGATGGGAGTTGTAGGAAATGAATACTAAAGGGGTTTCTTTTTAAATTCTATGACCAGAAATATTTGCCTTAAATTTAGTTACTATAGATAATGTTGAATTTTATTCATCACTGAATTTAAGCCAATTTGAGACCCTTTCCATCAGGAATAAGGAGATTTTGACTCTGTCTATGGATATAGAATACACAATTGTTGAAAGAACAGGAAGAAAACACTACTAGCTGATATAAATCTTTAGTGATTTCCTTATCTTATTCAAATAGTGCCTTTCATCATATACCATATTGGAAATATTTCCTTCCTTCAGTTTGCCTGACTTTTTGCTCTGTTCCTATTAATAAGAATCATCTCATTTCCTTCTGTATCCAGAAAAAATAGAGCCATGCAACTGAGATGGAAAGCACTGGATGAGAGACTTTAGTTTCTAGTTCCAGGTTTTTAAAATTAAACTTTATGTTTATTTTAGTTTACATCATTCATTTCCACAAAATGTTGAGTTACAAATTTTCTCCCCATTCTTCCTGTACCCACCACCCCAAAACAGCAATCCCACTGAATATCCCCACCCCCAATCTGCTTTCTAACATATCTTCCCCCACTCCCCCTCCGACTTTCCATTATGGCACAGTGGATCTCTAGACCCTAGTAATTGTATATATTATTTCACAGTTACAGATAAAATAACAATTATAATAAAACATTTTTAAAAAGATTTGATTTTAAAACAGTGAATTCCAGATTCTTTCCCTTCCTCCCTCATGTGAAGCTATGCAAAACATTTCCATAGTGGATATATTGTGAAAGACTGACTATATTTCCCTCCATCCTATCCCACCCCCCCACTTGTTCTATTATCTACTTTGATCCTCTTCTGTTACAAAAGTGTGTGCTTCCAACTTCCCTCCTGCCCATCCTTCCCTCCCTTCCATCATCCCCCCTCTTATCGCCTTCCCCCTTACTCTCCTGTAGGGTGAGACACCATATATAGTGTTTATATTATACCCTCCCTAAGCCAACTTCAATGGGAATAAGGTTGACACATTCCCTTTTGCCTTCCCATTCTTCCCCTCCATTGTAAGAGTTTTCCCTTGCCACTTCTAAATGAGATAATTTATCCCATTCTGTCTCTCCCCATATCCTCTAATAACATTCCTCTCTTACTTCTCAATTTCACCTTTTAAGTATCATCCCTTCCTATTCAATTGGTCCTTGTTCCCTCTGTCTATGTATACCTGTACACATATATACACACACTCACATATGTATTCATATGACTATGTGCCCTCTTATATAGATATATATGTATGTATATATATACATATACATACATACATAAATATATATGTACATATATTTATGCATTTTATGAAAAAGTTTCATAAGTTGCAATTATTGTTTTTCCATATAGGAATGTAAGTAGTTCAACTTGGATAAGTTCCTTATGATTTATTTTCCCTGTTTACCTTTTCATGCTTCTCTTGCTTCTTATATCTGAATGTAAAATTTTCTATTCAACTCTGCTTTTTTCATCACGAATGCTTGAAAGTCCTCTATTCCACTGAGTGACCATATTTTCCCTTGAAACATGAGACTCAGTTTTTCTGGGTAGGTGATTCTTGGTTTTAATTCCAGCTCCTTTGCTCTCTGGAATATCATATTCCAAATGCTTTGATCCCACAGTGTAGAAGCTGGCACATCCTATATTGTTCTGATTGTGTTTCCATAATATTCATATTGTTTCTTCCTGACTCCCTGTAATATTTTCTCCTTCAACTGGGAACTACAGAACCTGACTATAATATTCCTAGGAATTTTTTTTTATGGATTTTTTTCAGGAGGTGATAGATATATTCTTCAAACCTCTATTTTGCCCTCTGGTTCTAAAATATCAGGGCAATTTTTCTTTTTTATTTTTATTAAATGCTTTATTAACCTCTGGTTTACATCATTCATTTCCACGAGATTTTGAGTTACATGTTTTTCCCCATTTTTCCCTACCCACCACCCCAGAATAGCAGTACCACAGGTTATCCCCTCATCCAATCTGCTCTCTCCCATATCTTCTCCCATACCCCCTTCGACTTTGCCATTACAGCAAGGTGAATCTCTGAACCCCAATGCCTGAACATCTTATCCCCCAATTATATGCAAAATAGTATTAATAATAGTATTCATATACATTTGAAACATTTAATTTAAAGACTTCTATTTCAGATCCATTCCGTTCCTCCCTTGTCACCGACTCCGTCTAGGAAGATAAGCAATTCAGGATGTGTTGTACATGTATACTTATGCAAAATATTACCATAGTAGATATATTGTAAAATACTGCTTATATTTCCCTCCTACCCATCCCATGCCCCACCTTCTCCATTCCGTACTTTGATCCTGTCCCTCTTCGAAAGTGGGTACTTCCAACCTCCCCTCCCCCTAGAATGCCCTTCCCTCTATCATGCCCCCTCTCATCCCCCTTCCCCCTACTCTCCTGCAGGGTGAGATATTCCATTTAGTATGTATGTGATTCTCTCCCTGAGACAAATTCAACAAGGATAGGATTTTGCCTTTTTGCCTTCCTGTTCTTCCCCTCCCCTGCAACTACATCCCCTTGCCTCTTCTACATGAGACAGTTTACCCTACTCTGTCTCTTTTTTTTTTAAACAAATACTTTATTAACTTCTGTTTTACATCATTCATTTCCGCCAGGTTTTGAGTTACAATCATTTTCCCCCCATTATTCCCCTACCCAACCTCCCAGAATAGCAGTCCCACAAGATATCGGTTCCTCCAATCTGCTCTCTCCCATACCTTCTCCCATACCCCCATCGACTTTTCCATTAGAGGAAGATGAATCTTTGTGTCCCAATGCCTGCACATCTTATCTCCCAATTATAGGCAAAAGAGTATTAATAATAGTATTTATATATATATTTGAAGCATTTAATGTTACGACCTTGAATTTCAGATCCATTTCCTTCCTCCCTTGTCACCCATTCCTTCTTGGGATATAAGTAATTCAGTATATGTTGTACATGTCTAGTTATGCAAAACATTATCATAGTAGATATATTGTGCAAGGCTGCTTATAATTCCCTCCCACTCATCCCACCCCCCACCTGGTCCATTCCCTACATGATCCTGTCCCTCTTCTATAGTGGGTACTTCCAACCTCCCCTCACCCCAAGGATGCCCTCCCATCCATCATCCCTCCTCTCATCCCCCTTCCCCTATCCTGCTGCAGGTTGAGATATCCCATTTAGTATGTATGTCATTTTCTCCCTGAACCAAATTCAATGTGAATGTGGTTTTGCCTTTTTAGCCTTCCTTATTCTCCCCCTCCTTTGCACCCACTTCCCCTACATGAGATAGTTTACCCTACCATGTCTCTCCCCATCTCCTCTTGCCACTTTCTTCTCTCACCTCTTAACTTCACCCCTTAAGTATTATCCCTTCCCACCAAATTCAACATGTGCCCTCTTTCCATGTATACCTGTAACCATATATACACACACATTCACATATGTATTCATATGCACATATACACTTCTTCAATTACTTTAATAACGAGAAAGGTTTCATCAGACAGTTATAGTTTTTGCATGTACGAATGTAAATAGTTCAACTTTGATAAGTTCCTTTTGATTGCTTTTCTGTGATTATCTTCTCAAGCATCCCTTGCTTCTTGTGTCTGAATGTCAAATACTCTATTCAACTCTGGTTTTTCCCTCAAGAATGCTTGAAAGTCCTCTATTCCACTGAATGACCATATATTCCCCTGAAACAAAATACTCAGTTTTGCTGGGTAGGTCACCCTTGGCTTCAATCCCAGCTCTTTTGCCCTCTGGAATATCATATTCCATGCCCTTTGATCTCTCAGTGTAGAAGCTGCCAGGTCCTGGGCTATTCTGATTGTGCTTCCACAATATTGGAATTGTTTCTTCCTGGCTGCTTGTAGTATTTTCTCCTGGACATGGAAGTTCTGGACCCTGACTACAATATTCCTAGGAGTTTTCTTTTGGGGATCCTTTTCAGGAGGTGATAGGTAGATTCTTTCAACCTCTATTTCCCTCTCTGGATCTAAAACATCAAGGCAATTTTCCTTCAGAATTACTTGAAGGGTGATTTCTAGGTTCTTTCTTTGATCATGACTTTCAGGTAGTCCAATATTTTTTAAAATTTTTCTTACTAATTTATTAGTTTAGTTTCAGTTAACAAGATTCAATTCCACAGTTCCTTGATTTTCAAATTTCCTTTACTTCCCTCCCCCCTCCCCTCACGACAGCATATAGTACAGTATAGGGTCTGCAAATGTATTCATATTAGACATTATTCCAATTACAAAGGCAAATTGTACAAGGTGGGATGAAAGATGGTAAGGAAGAAATAAAACCAAACAATGAGAAGAACAAGATCATTTAGTTTGCTTCCATCAGGATTCAGGCTCAGTTCTTAATAGTTATATCTCTGGATGGCGCATTTCTCACTTTCTTGAGTCATTCGGGATTAACTTATATCACTGCATTGCTGAAAAGAGTCCAGTATGTCATAGTTGGTCGTCACAGATATGGTATGTCTGTGATTGTATACAAATTTCTTCTGATTCTACTCTTCTCACTCAGCATCAGTTTGTATAAGTCTCTCCAGGTAATTATGAAATCCATCACCTCCTCGTTTCCTATAGCACAATAAAATTCCATTACATTCATATACCACAACTTGTTTAGCCATTCCCCAATTGATGGGCACCCCTTTAGTTTCCAATTCTTTGCAACCACAAAAAGGGCTGCTAAAAATATTTTTGTACATATGGGTCTTCCTCCCACTTCTATTATCTCTTTGGGATATAACCCTAGAAGTGGTATTGTTGGGTCAAACTAATGAAATTATTTATAATCCTTTGGGCATAATTCCAGATTGCTCTCCAGAATGGTTGGATAAGTTCACAACTCCACCAGCAATGTATTAGTGTTCCAATTTGTCCACATCTCTCACATTGTCACTTTCCCTTTTTGCATTAGCCAATCTAACTCAAAAAACTCGGTATCTCAGAGCTGTTTTGATTTGCATTTCTCTAATAATAATGATTTAAAGTCCTTCAAATGCTTATAGATATCTTTAATTTCTTTCTCTGAAAACCACCTGTTCATATCCTTTGACCATCTATCAATTGGGGAATGACTTGTATTCATATAGATTTAGCTCAATTCTCTATAAATTTTAGAAATGAGTCCTTTATCAGAGACACAAGTTGTAAAAATTCTTTCCCAATTTCCCACCTCCCTCCTGATCTTGGATACATTGGCTTTGTTTGTACAGAAGCTTTTCAATTTAATGTAATCAAAATTATCCATTTTGCATTTTATAATGCTCTCTAATTCTTGTTTGGTCCTAAAGTCTTCCCCTCTCCACAGATCTGTCAGGTAAACTATTCCTTGCTTTCCCAAATTGCTTACAGTATCATCCTTTACACCTAGATAATGCACCCATTTAGACTTGATTTTGGTATATGGTGTTAGATAATGATCTATGCCCACTTTCTGCCATACTAGTTTCAACTTCCATCAGTTTTTGTCAAATAGTGCATTCTTATCCCCAAAACTGGGGTCTATGGGTTTATCGAACAATAGATTACTATATTAATTAACTGCTAGGTCTCCTGAACCTAATCTATTCCATTGATCCACTACTCTACACCTCTGCCAGTACCAAGAAGTTTTGATGACTGCAGCTGTATAATACAGATTAAGATCTGGCATAGCTAGTCCACCTTCCCTAGCATTTCTTTTCATTAATTCCCTTGATATTCTAGACATTTTGTTTTTCCAAATAAATTTTGTTATTATTTTGTCTAACTCTACAAAGTAGTTTTTTGGTAAATTGATTGGAATGGCACTAAACATATAATTTAGTTTGGGCAAAATTGTCATTTTTATTATATTAGCTCGACCCAGCCAAGAGCAATTGATATTTTTCCAACTATTTAGATCTGATTTTATTTGTGTGAGAAGTGTTTTGTAGTTGTGATCATATAGATTCTAGGTTTGTTTTGGCAAGTAGATTCCCAAATATTTTATAATGTCTACAGTGACTTTAAATGGGATTTCTCTTTCTATCTCTTGCTGTTGAGTTTCATTAGAGATGTACAGGAATGCTAAGGATTTATGTGGGTTTATT